>JASANA010007768.1:0-51090 GCA_030248095.1 Ptycholaimellus sp. GST1_10 | reverse complement strand
AGCTCTGCATCCCTGATGGCCTCCTGCAGAGTTTCGTAGATCTTCAGCATCACCCATGGGCGAATGGCTGGGAGGATTCCATCCTGAAACTTCTGCAAGGCCATTGCTTCTTGATGCACATGGCCCAAGGTGGGGTATGCCTTCTTGATGAGGCTCAGCAGGTCATACCCAAAGGCTGATGGCGTCTCACCTTTCTCTTGCACCCTCTTATTGAGTCGTGCAATGTTCAGCCTTTCCTCCCCCTGGATGCTCAAGGTGTCAATGAGGTGCTGCTTCAGTTCCTCATAGTCAACCTCCTGTGGCACCTCAGCCCTCTGGCCTTCTTCAGGTATCTCGGCATTCCTTGCCTGTACCTCTGCTCTGGCCTGAGCTCGGGCTTCCAAGAAACTTGTGGCAGCTATCTCCGCTGCGCCCCTAAGATAGGGCTGTACCATCACCATCCTCCGGTCGTCGGGGATGTTGGATGCAGCGCATATCTTCTCGAACCTCACTAGCCATTCCCTGATGGAGAGGTCTTTTGATGCGCAGGAGAAGGGCTCAATGGTCATGTGGGCCAATCGCAATCCCTGCTGGTTAGCCATCTCTGCCAGGAGTCCTTGTATTCCTTCAAGTGCTGGGGGTCCTGCTGCGGCTGCCTGTGGTGGTAGGTGGTGGAGTAGGCCTGGTAGTGGTTGCTGGTCAGCTTCCAATCGCTGTCTGACCTGGTCCACTTGCTCAAGCAGTGGTGCTGCTGGTGCTACTGCTGCTGCTAGCCTATCACCCTGCGCCTGAATGAGCCTCTGTACCTCTGCTCTGAAGGCTGCAAACTGCCCTCGCTGATGGTCAAGGTAGGCTCGTTCGAGGGTTCGAAGTCCTCGATCGTCGAGCACTCGCTCTCCCAGCCTATTGTCTCCTGGCTCTCCCAACCTTGGCCAAGGGTTCCACCTATCCCTTCGATTGCGCCCTGCTGCTTCTTCAAGCCCTTGCTGCTCTGCTTCGTCCCCCTCAAGGACGTGTGCACGGTCGTCTGGGCGCCTTACACCAACCTCTGGAGGATGGCCTGCCGGGGCTCCTTCCCTGGGCCCTGCTTCTTCCTCGGAGTCAGACAGGTTGTCTCCCACTGTCCGGAGGCGTGGCCGTCGATTGTAGGGCGCTGTCCTTTCCCGGACTGACTGTGCCCTTCTCCTCAAAGTCGGTGTCCTTCCTGACACCCTTTTGAGCCTCTAGGTCCCTCCTGGACCTCCTGGACCTACCCTTGGGCTTGGTCTGTGACCACCAAGCACCGCAAGACCTTCCGCTGGTCTTGCCTCCCCTTCACTGTGTCTGTGCTTGCTGATGGCCTTTCTTTGGCCTGTTTTGCGTAGCCAATGGGCTTACCTGGTTGTTGAGTGCGCAGTGGATGCTGGGCTGGTACCTGAGCTTAGACCAACCACTCTCTGCTACCATGTACTGATCAGCTGGTTCCTGGAGGCTGGACTTCACCTGAATGGTCACTTATCAGCAATCCCAGAGTTATTGCTCTGCCTCCCAGTTACCCACTGCAGTAACCTTCACACTAACTTCTCTGATGCTACCTGTCTTGCAGCACTGCAGTCCTTGCAATGCTATGTACCTGTTGCAGTGCCTGACAATGGCCCTGTGTGGTGGATTATTGTTGGTCAAGAGGCAAGGTATGATTTATCCAAGCAACACTGGCACTTACACACTAACACACACTGGTGATGGTGATGGAGATGAGCTGGGCAAGCTCCACAAGCCACAGTGTCACAGTGGAGGGTGATGGTCCTACTCTGGAGTATTCCTGGCTGAAGCTCTGGCCCAGACTGAGAAACTGGGGATTTGGAGCTCCTTATATAGCAGGAAAAGGGGAAAATGGGCGCGGGGGGGTTTGTTCAGGAGCTGAACTGGCCTTCCCAAGCCCCCATTTCTGCCTGAACAAACAGCAACCAGACCGGGGCCTGGGCCTGTTTGATGAAGCTGACTTCCCTGGGCCCAAATCTCTGTTGACTCAGGCCTGAGCTGGGCCTCCCCCACCAGCAAGATTGCAGTGATCTCAACCCAGGCAGCCAAGTCCTCAAGTGTCCAGGACCATTGCAGGTCTGATCTGGTGGAGGAAGGGAGCAGTGCTTGCCTCTGGGGTTGGACAGCTGTGGGGGCAATGGTCAAGCTCACTGACAGGTCAGCAATCCTATTGGAATTGGAGATGTGGAACATGAAAGACATAGGTAGTGACATAGGCAATCCTACTCAAGTCTCTGATGATGCTGTGGATTTCTTATCAGTGGGAATAATCAATTATAGGAAGGGGGGGGGGGGAAATGGCAAGGGGGGGGGGCTATTTTTGTGGGCGCCGGTGCTCCGCGGGCCGCCATGCACTTCGCCGACGGCCTCGATTTCATGCCCGGATTTCGACGTCTGCCCGATCGCTTTAAGGTTTGCAATTGATATTTCGATTCACTACAGGGGTGGGGGGGGGGGGGTGTTGGGGGGTTGGGGGGTTGTTTTTTTTTTTGTTTTCCTGTTGGGGGTGGGGGGGTTTGTGTGGTGTTGGTTCCGTGGTTCCCTCTTTCTTTTCTTTTTTTTCTGTCCGTGGGGGGGTGTTGGGTGCGTCTCCGCTTCTCCCCCTTTTTTTTATCTTTTTATGATGTTTGTTATGCCTGCAAAAGCATCAGGCATCCACCGCCCTACTTTGCTTACTTAAATATCCACTGAAACATGGGAGGATTGGGTGAGGCTAAATAGGCCTGTAAAAGCATCCAGCATCCACCGCCCTACTTTGCTTACTTGAATATCCACTGAAACATAGGAGGATTGGGTGAGGCTAAATAGGTCTGCAAAAGCATCAGGCATCCACCGCCCTACTTTGCTTACTTGAATTTGAATATCCACTGAAAAATGGGAGGATTGGGTGAGCCTAAATATGCCTGCAAAAGCATCAGGCATCCACCGCCCTACTTTGCTTACTTAAATATCCACTGAAACATGGGAGGATTGGGTGAGGCTAAATAGGCTTGTAAAAGCATCCAGCATCCACCGCCCTACTTTGCTTACTTGAATATCCACTGAAACATGTGAGGATTGGGTGAGCCTAAATAGGCCTGCAAAAGCATCAAGCATCCACCGCCCTACCATGCTTACTTAAATATCCACTGAAACATGGGAGGATTGGGTGAGGCTAAATAGACCTGTAAAAGCATCCAGCATCCACCGCCCTACTTTGCTTACTTGAACATCCACTGAAACATGTGAGGATTGGGTGAGCCTAAATAGGCCTGCAAAAGCATCAAGCATCCACCGCCCTACCATGCTTACTTAAATATCCACTGAAACATGGGAGGATTGGGTGAGGCTAAATAGACCTGTAAAAGCATCCAGCATCCACCGCCCTACTTTGCTTACTTGAACATCCACTGAAACATTGGAGGATTGGGTGAGGCTAAATAGGCCTGCAAAAGCATCAGGCATCCACCGCCCTACTTTGCTTACTTGAAGAAGACAAATGGTTGGGGGGGGGGCAATGGATTGGAGGAATATATTTGGGCTGCATGGGTAACGGCTGGGGGGCAATTTGGTGATAGAAGAAGCCAAATGGTTGGAGGGGGATTAGAGAAATTATTTGGGCTGCATGGGTCCCGCTACACGGGTGCTCAGCTTTTTTCATGCATTAGCCTCTTTTCTTGGTCTACCGACTCTTTTAGAAACTCCCACCCTGTGACCAAATTATAGCCACACCAAATGAGTGCAACAGCAAACACCTGGCTGTCCTCGAGGGACTTCAAAGATTAGGCAATCAATCCAACAAAGGTTAGATCACCAAAGATGGATGCTGCTGAAAACTCTATGAAAGGATATGAATACTGAGTACAACCTTGCCACAATGAGTAGCTTCCCAAAACTGCGCAGTTGCAAAACATTGATAAAAGTCACATTTTCGATGTTTTAAGCACTTTCCCGTGATCGGTGCAAGCTGTTCCCCTCAAAATCGTGTTCCCCGACCCCAATTTACCCAAAAACACCTTCACCTCCTCACCAGAAGCTTCCCTCATGGCGCGCGAAATGCTCACTCACAAGACAGGCTCCTCTATTATATATATGGACTAGGTTGGGCTTCGCCGTCGCCTACAGCGACTATTGGCATGCTACTTGAAGAAGAAATTATGCTGAAAATTCATAAAAAGAACTCAAAATGCCAGAAAATTGGGGATTAAAGCTGGTAGTTGAGCTTTGCCATCACCTATGGCGACTGTATTAAAAACTAACTACGCATCAGCCCAGAATTTATATAAGCCAAAAATTTGAAATTATTTAAAATTGTTTTGGGGTGCAAGTGGTTGGGGAGGGGGTCCAAATACCTCGGGAAGCTGTATTTTGGGAGTTTTTTGGGGGCATGACGTTTGGAATTTGGGGATTTAATGGACCATTCAGACTATGGTTAGGGGTTTTTATGGGGCATGACGGTTTGGGTTTTGAGGTTGGATGGAGCATGGTCATGATGGTTTCAGGTTTTAATGGGGCATGACGTTTGGGGTTTTGGAGTTAAATGGAGCCCGGATACGATGGTTTGGAGTTTTAATGGGGCATGATGGTTTGGGTTTTGGGGTTAGACAGAGTATGGAGACAATGGTTTGGGATTTTTATGGGGCATGCATGACGGCTGGGGTTTTGGGGGTGGATAGAGCATGGATATAGATGATGGTTTGGGGTTTTTATGGGGCATGACGGCTGGGGTTTTGGGGTGGATAGAGTATGGAGATAGATAATGGTTTGGGGTGTTTATGGGTCATGACGGTTTGGATTTTGAGGTTGGATGGAGCTCATAGACGGGGTAGGGGGTTTTTTTAGGGCATGATGGTTTGGGTTTTGGGGTTGGATAAAGTATGGTGACAGTGATTTGGGGTTTTTATGGGGCATGACGGCTGGGGTTTTGGGGGGTGGATAGAGCATGGAGATAGATGATGGTTTGGGGTTTTTATGGGGCATGACGGCTGGGGTTTTGGGGGTGGATAGCGTGTGGAGATAGATGATGGTTTGTGGTTTTTATGGGTCATGAGGGTTTGGGTTTTGAGGTTGGATGGAGCACAAAGACGGGGTTGGGGGTTTTTATAGGGCATGATGGTTTGGGTTTTGGGGTTGGATAAAGTATGGTGACAATGATTTGGGGTTTTTATGGGGCATGACGGCTGGGGTTTTGGGAGTGGATAGAGCATGGAGATAGATAATGGATTGGGGTTTTTATGGGGCATGACGGCTGGGGTTTTCGTGGTGGATAGAGTATGGAGATTGATGATGGTTTGGGGTTTTTATGGGTCATGACGGTTTGGGTTTTGAGGTTGGATGGAGCACAACGACTGGGTTGGAGGTTTTTATAGGGCATTATGGTTTGGGTTTTGGGGTTGGATGGAGCACAAAGACGGGGTTGGGGGTTTTTATAGGGCATGATGGTTTGGGTTTTGGGGTTGGATGGAGCATATAGACGATGCTTTTTGCTTTTTATGGGAATTTTAAAACGGCTTGGTCAGCTTTGGGGGCTGGTATGGAGCAAAGAAGCAAGGTTTTTGGAGCAAGGAAACAACGGTTTTCAGACTTTGTTTAATGTATGCTGTGAAGATTTTGAGTTTGAATGGGGCATGGCGAGCTGGTATGGGTTTACATGTAGCATGCCGACAAGGGCTTGGGGACTGGAATGCAGAAGGTGAGAGTAGGCAAATAGTTTGGGGGTTTATTTTATGGTTTGTGGATTGGAAATTGGAATGGAGCATGGAGGCAATTGATTGAGCATTGGAAGGGAAAGGAGGCAAAGTATTTAGGGTCAGTATTGGCTGATTGATGGTGACGGATTTGAAAAGAACATGGATTGATTGGGCTGCATGGGTCCCGCTACACGGGTGCTCAGCTTTTTTCATGCGTTTGCCTCTTTTTTGGTCTTTTGACTCTTTTACGAACCGCACCCTATCCAGTGGCCAAATTACAGCCACACCAAGTGAATAGAACACCTGGCTGTCCTCAAGGGACTTCAAAAATTAGGCACCCAACACAAGTAAGGTTAGGTTGCCTAAGAAATAGTCTGGTTGCCAAAGTGTCTGGAAAATTAATGAGTAATAGCTAAATCTTAGTCAGCTTGAGTAGAGTCCCAAAACTGCGCAGTTCAAAAACATTGATAAAAGTCCCATTTTCGATGTTTTGAGCATTTGCCCGTGATCGGTGCAAGCTGTGCATCGCTCCATCGTGTTCCTGGCCCCCGATTTACCCAAAAACACTCTCACCTCCTCACAGGAAGCATCCCCCATGGCGCGCCCCGTGTTTACTCACAAGACAGGCTCTGTCATTATATATGGTGATATGCGGACAGACGGACGCAAAAATAGGGTAACTGCTTAAGCTGGCCTTGGCTGCCCGCCGCTTCGGGCAGGGCGCCAGAGCTCCTCCGGCCTCCGGGCACGGGTGCTACGGCCCCTACGCTTTGCCTAGCATGCTTCGCATGCTAGGCTACGCTCCGGGGCCTCCGCACCCATGCCCTCCGGCCTACGGAGCTCTGACTGCCCTGCCCTCCGCGGCAGGCGGCCTTCGGCCGCGCAAAAATGATATTGAAATATAGGCTAAATGAAACATGAAAACCTGCAAGTTTCAAGGCCGCGCATCTATTGGCGGCAGCCGATATTACCTTGTTTTATATATTCTTAACTCTTCAGTGAAATAAGGGAGCCATATGCACCAGTGGTGTAGTGGTGTAAGCGATTGGACAGCTGGATCAAACAGATAGGTTCAAATCCTTCTCAAAGATTCATTTTTATTTTTGTTTTTTAAAGTTGAGAAAACAACTGGTACTATCGGCAGGTCAAAAGTAAAGCTCTTTTCTCCAAAAATCGATTGCCCTGAGTCTAAATCAAGAAAATTTTTCAAAAATATGTTAGTCTGCCAGTAAATATGCAATGAATTTTTTATTTTCGAATTTTTTTCTTCATTATATTTTTTAAATCAGTTTATTTTTTCTTTAGTATTTTTTTATTTATTCAATAATATTTAAAAACCAACCATATAAAATTTGTATTTATACATTTGATACTATATTAAAAGTGGAAGAAATATATGGTACCATTGGCAGGCCAAAAGTGGGTCTCTTTTCTCCAAAATTTGCAATTGCCTTGAGTAAAAAGGCAAGGAAATACAATTTCTACTAGTGGAATCTGCTGTGTCATTTGCATTTTGTTTTTGGGTGCGCATGGAAAGAGACACTGAACTGCATGCCAAAAACAAAATGCAACTGTCCAAGCAGATTCCATTAGTAGAAATTGTATTTCCTTGCCTTTTTACTCAAGGCAATTGCAAATTTTGGAGAAAAGAGACCCACTTTTGGCCTGCCAATGGTACCATATATGGTTGTACAAATTTCGTACCCGGGAACTTTCATACCCAAACTTTCGTACCCGAACTTTCGTACCCCGAACTTTCATACCCGGGACTTTTTGTACCCGAACTTTCGTAACCAAACAATAATCAGGCCTAAATTCTAACAAAATGGTATGCTCGTTTAGTTTAAAGTGCAAGGGTTATTGAGCATAACCACAAGGTATCATGGCAGCCTACTGGGCTCAGCATTCCTACCTCCAAACTTAGGTCCAGTTTATTAATGCTTTGGTGTTTGTGGGTGGACACTAGATTGACTTTTGGGTTAGGGTTAAGGTGATCTTTCATGTTCATGGAAACATTTTCATCCGCCTGCAAAATGCTAAAAAATCTTCATCAAAATACTGAAAACAGGTAGCTAGGTTCTCTCAAAGCTACAACAACTTAAATTACTGGTCATACATTTTTTTGCCTTTTTTCATACAATTCTGAGCTAGCTTGAAGTCTCAATTGTGGCAAAGCATTTGATACAAGTTTATTGACAAATTATAGGTTACAAATATTTGGGTACGAAAGTTTGGGTACGAAAGTTCCCGGGTACGAAAGTTCGGGTAACGAAAGTTTGGGTACGAAAGATCGGGTACAAAAGATCCTGGGTACGAAAGTTCGTGATACCCCATATATAACTATAACTGGTACCATCGGCAAGCCAAATGTGGGTCTCTTTTCTCCAAATTTTGTAATTGCCTCGAGCAAAAAGTCAAGGAAATTTATCTACTACTTGTGGAATCTGCTGCTTGGACAGTTGCATTTTATTTTTGGCGCGCAGTTCAGTGTCTCTTTCCATGCGTGCCCAAAAACAAAATGCAGATGACACAGCAGATTCCACAAGTAGTAGATAAATTTCCTTGACTTTTTGCTCGAGGCAATTACAAAATTTGGAGAAAAGAGACCCACATTTGGCTTGCCGATGGTACCAGTTATTTCTTCCACTTTTAATATAGTGTAAAATGTATAAATACAAATTTATATTATTTTATAACATATGAAAAAAAAATAAACTCATTAAAAAATATTACAAACATAAAAGAATCGAAAATATGTTAAGATATTATTGGATAAAAAAATAAGTAATAAATAAAAAAACAAAATTATTAAAAAAATATAGCAAAGAGAAAAGATTCGAAAATCAAAAATACAATAAAAATTTATTGGCAAACTAACATATTTTTTCGAAATTTTCATGATTTATACTTAGGGCAATCGATTTTGGGAAAAAAGAGATCTAATTTTGACCTGCCGATGGTACCAGTTGTTTTCTCAACTTAAAATTTCCAAAATAAAATAATTGGCTAAGAAGGATTCGAACCTCCCAGATTCAACCAGCCGTTCATCCACTTAGACCACTACACCACTGGTGCATATGCGTTGTTGTTTAACTGAAGACTTATGAATAAAAGTCAATGCATGAGGTACAAGGACCCGGGGGGATGAGTGGGGGAAGAAATGAATACCTACTATCGTCCATTGAATAGATGCGGAGAAGAAGAAGGAGAAGGAGGAGTTCGGACAAATGGTTTTTTACAAATTTTACTACAATTCTGCAACTTTTCAGCAATTTCTCGCGAGTTTTGGTCAATTTGATGATGCTCTTTCCAATGCAAAAAGAATTAGAAAGATTGAAGCTCCCTGTGACGAGCTAGAGCCTTATCAAAATTGAGATCTAGCAATAACCCCCAAAACGTACACCTGGGTCGAAAAGAGGGGCTGGGCGCTGACACTCCGCTAACGCTCTGTTCGCGCCAGCCCAATTCAGAAGCTGCAGTATAATGGGAGGGGGGCAAAATATATATCCGCCCTCTTTTCCTAAAATGCCTCTTAAATTAGGAATGTGTACGGCATGCTACATTTCTCAATTATTAAATAATATAAAACAGTTGACAGTATATTGGGCTGGCGCGAACGTAGCTTTAGCGGAGTGTCAGCGCCCAGCCCCTCTTTTCGACCCAGGTGTATGTTTTGAGGGTTATTGCTAGATCTTAATTTTGATAAGGCTGCTGCTCGTCACAGAAAGCTTCAATTGCTTTAATTCTTTTTGCAATGGAAAGAGCAACATCGAATTGACTATAGTTTATCTTTTGACTTTTGCAAAAAACTTTTTGTTTTACTATGAAAAATGCAAAAAACCATTTGTCCGAACTCCTCCTCCTCCTTCTCCTTCTCCTTCTCCTTCTTCTTCTTCTCCGCATCTATTCAATGGACGATAGTAGGTATTCATTTATTCCCCCACCACCCTTCCCCGGGTCCCTGGGCCTCATGTATTGAGTTCTTCAGTTAATCTAAGTAGCCATATGCACCAGTGGTGTAGTGGTGTAAGCGATTGGGCAGATGGACAAAATTGGAAGGTTCTAATCCTTGTCAGGCATTCATTTTTATTTTGTGTATTAAAGTTGGGAAAACAACTGGTACCATCGCCAGGCCAAAAATAAAACTATTTTTTGCCAAAAATCGATTGACCTAAGTATAAGTCAAGAAAATTTCGCAAAAAAAAAGTTGCCAATAAGTTTGCATTGTATATTTTTCAATTTTAAATATTTTTTTGCTATATTTTTTGAACAAGTTTTTTATTTATTATTCTTTATATATCGAATAAAATATAAATTAAAATATAACCAACAATATAAAATTAGTATTTATACATTTTATAATATATTAAAAGTGGAAGAAATATCTGGTACCATCGGCAGGCCAAATGTGGGACTCTTTTCTCCAAATTTTGCAATTGCCTCGAGCAAAAAGTCAAGGAAATACATCTACTACTAGTGGAATCTGCTGCGTCATCTGCATTTTGTTTTTGGGCGCGCATGGAAAGAGACTGAACTGCGCGCCAAAAACAAAATGCAACTGTCCAAGCAGCAGATTCCACTAGTAGTAGATGTATTTCCTTGACTTTTTGCTCGAGGCAATTGCAAAATTTGGAGAAAAGAGTCCCACATTTGGCCTGCCGATGGTACCAGATATACAAGTTAGTTTCACACGTAAATGCTGAAGCATAGTCTAACATATGAAGCATGCTAGGCGAAGCTTAGCCGGCCAGTATGGATATGGGCAAAGTTGATGGGAAAACAAGGTATTCTTGGCGGTTGCCAAGATGCGCGGCCTCACCTCAAAACAGCACCTAGATGAAAATGCATGCCAAAATTCAACAGATTTCAGTGAAAAACCATGAATTATGCATGTTCCGATTTTTGAAACATCAAGATTTTGGGTTTTTGACCATATATCAGGAAATACTAATTATTTCAAAAATTCCTTTTGCCAGCTTCAAGACGTTACTATCACGGACGTACATACCAAAAATCAGCTAATTTCATTAAAAAACCGTGGACCCATGCATGTTCATATGTTTGAAACATCAAGATTTTGGGTTTTTGACTACAAATCAATAAATAATAATTATTTCGAAATTTCCTCTTGCCAGCTTCAAGATATTACTTATACTAATGTACCTGCCAAAATTCAGCCATTATCATTGAAAAACCAGTGATTTATGAATTTTCGTATTTTGAAACATCAAAAAATTGAGTTTTGGCCGAAAATCAAAAAATTACGTCAATCCCAAAAAATGGCCTGGAGATACCAGCCAAGCGGACTTTCATGCAAAAAATCAGCCAATTTTGTTGAAAAACCGCGGAGTACGGGTCCCGGACAGACATATATATATATCTGGTACCATCGGCAGGCCAAATGTGGGTCTCTTTTCTCCAAAATTTGCAATTGACTCGAGTAAAAAGTCAAGGAAATACATTTTATACTAGTGGAATCTGCTGCTTGGACAGTTGCATTTTGTTTTTGGCGCGCAGATCATTGTCTCTTTCCATGCGCGCCCAAAAACAAAATGCAGATGACGCAGCAGATTCCACTAGTATAAAATGTATTTCCTTGACTTTTTACTCGAGTCAATTGCAAATTTTGGAGAAAAGAGACCCACATTTGGCCTGCCGATGGTACCAGATATTTCTTCCACTTTTAATATAGTATAAAATGTATAAATACAAATTTTATAATGTTGGTTATATATTTAGCTAAGATTTTATTAGATAAATAAAAAAATAAAAAACAAAAACTTAAAAAAAATTTTCAAATCGGAAATTACAATGCAAATCTATAGGCAAACATAAAAATTTTTGAGAAATTTTCTTAGATTTTGTTTAGGAGAATCGATTTTTGGGAAAATAGAGCTTTACATTAGGCCTTCCGATGATACCAGTTGTTTTCTCAACTTTAAACAGACAAAAATAAAAAAGAATGCTTGAGAAGGATACGAACCTGCCAGGATCATTCATCTGACCAATCGTGTACACCACTACACCACTGCGGCATATGCCACCTTAGCCTAACTTCAGATTTATCAATAAATGACTATATGATAAAGCCCAGTGACCGGGGGCAGGGGGCGGGGGGATAAAATGAATACCTACTATCGTCCATTGAATAGATGCGGAGCAGAAGGAGCAGAAGGAGAAGAAGGAGGAGTTCGGACAAATGGTTTTTGGCATTTTTCATTGTTAAATAAATAGTTTTGGGCAAAAGTCAAAAGATAAACTATAGTCAATTCGATGTTGCTCTTTCCATTGCAAAAAGAATTAAAACGATTGGAGCTTTCTGTGACGAGCAGCAGCCTTATCAAAATTGAGATCTAGCAATAACCCCAAAAACGTACACCTCAGGTCGAAAAGAGGGGCTTTGCGCTGACACTCCGCTTAAGCTCCGTTCGCGCCAGCCCAATATATGCGGACAGACGGACACAAAAATGGGGGAACTGCTTAAGCTGGCCTTGGCCGCCCGCCGCTTCGGGCAGGGCGCGAGAGCTCCTCCGGCCTCCGGGCACGGGTGCTATGGCCCCTACGCTTTCGCCTCCAGCATGCTTCGCATGCTCAGGCTCACTACCGGGGCCTCCGCACCCATGCCCTCCGGCCTACGGAGCTCTGACTGCCTGCCCTCAGCGGCAGGCCGCCTGCGGCCGCGCAGAAATGGTGAAAGGGACAGGCTGGAAATGAAATAGACTGAAATTTTCGAATAGCTGTGTATAAAATCACCAAGCCCACCGGGTATCAGAAGGAGAAATCTGATTATGGCCACATGGAAAGCATTTCATCCGAATGGCTTTGATTTTGGCAAGGGCTTTGTTGACGGCGTTGCGGAGGAGTTTGGAGTAGGAGCGGGAGACGAGGGGGAGCAGTGGCCAGCCGAGGAGACGGGAAGAGAAAGTTGCCCAGATCTGCCACCACCCAGCGATCCATGAACCACGCTATCTCCGTGGAGCGCAGCCCGTTCATCTCCACTACAGTCTGCGCTCCTGCCGCCTCCAATAGTCTGCATTGCAGGCTCTGTCACTGTGGGGGCCATGCCAAGTGTTGCCTTATGAATCAGCTTGGGAATAGTATGGGATCGGCCATTGACGAGCAATGGATTAGACGATCTGGCCAAAGGTGTCGAGGATGGCCAGGGCCAGGGTCATGGCCAGGGCGCCCTTGTCCTGTTGGGCAGGAAGGGGACGTTGAGGTTGTGATGGCGGTACCAGGTGCGCAGTAGGAGCAGGATGAGGGCCAGGTAGAGGACGGCCTGGACGGCCAGTGAACTGGTGAAGAAGGTGACCAGGCCGAGGCGCAGCTCCTCACCGTAGGGCAGGTCGCGGAGCATCAGCATGTCGGCAAGCGGTAGGAGTGGGCCACACATCTCCGGTCTATGTTCTCTCTGGTGTTTCCTAAGCCAGTTTCGTGGACCTTCAATGTCGATGAGGTGGGCGGCAGTGCTGGGAGGTAAAATAATTTTGGATTCCAATTCACTTTCCACCCCATGCCAAAACCATTTTACTCCACTTTTTTTGCACAAGCAATACGTATGTTGTATGTAGTTGTTCTTCGTTCGTCATGTGTATCAGATGAACGCGGCCTTGCGTGAGTACATCGCGAGTCTACCTCTCGGCGAGCCGCAACTGCTTGCCATTCTTCAGTGGATACAGGCACATTCCCGCCTTTGGGGTAAAGAGTAGTGGAGAAAATCTGGGCTTGCAGGAAAATAAGCCTACTGAAGAGACAACAAGAGAAGAAAAGAAGGGAGGAAACAAACGGACGCTAAGTTTCAAACGCATTTGGATCCACTCCCATCACATCTACTCCAGCACCAAGCGACGAGATATCTTGGCATTGGCAAGACAGCTTGGTCTTACCGGTTCTTGGCTTCTATTACGCTTCATTTTGATATCTGAAGCCAATAAATTAATTGTAGGTTTTTGCTTGCCGGGAAAGCCAGGCATAATTTGTGTGGAAGGAGAAGCGAGGAGCGTCGGAGACTTCTGGGACTCCATCAGAGCCTGGAATTGGAAGAAACTGACCCTTAGGCACCAAGAAACACCCACCGTCAAGTCCCTCCAGCTTACTGATCTTCAGCGTTTTCATGGTTCTTATCAGTTCATTGTCTTCTTAAAGCTTGTGAGCAATCAAATTTCTGCAAATTCAGTTTACTTTCATCGTCTGTAAAGCCTTCCTTTTTTTGCTTTCTTTTGCTTGTGAAATAGCTAAAAAAAATCTAAGCTACTTGACAAACTTGGCACATTTGCAGATTTCAAAGAGCTCAGCTTAGATATGAGCTCGTTCAAGCAGTACCTTTCAGAGCAGCAATCTCCTGAGGCCTTCAGTTTTCTATTTGGACTTGATTGAATTGCAGTGATCATACAAAATGATGATCGTGATGCAAATCCTTGCTGTACTGCATTTATACTTTGTTAATGATGATGAGCCCAGTTCATCTGAAAACCTTTTCATGTTCTTGAATTGGCCAGAACTAGTCCACTCGAGTTGGTGCCTTGATGGAATAAATCTTGACGCCTCTCCACAGCTCCAACAATGGTGCAAGAGGCGTGCGGGGGAACAGGCGTGATCCAACATATGTACCTGGCACCAGGTGAGGAGAGTGACTCAACACCCATCGTTAGGCCCCGGCCTTCTCCAGACCTATAAACACAGATTCCCTGCCCCCTGCTGGCTTTGTCGGCAATTAGAGTCGGCGTTTGGTTTGCTAGCCCTGAGCGCATCAGTAGAAGAGGGAGAAATTTAGAAATATGGAAGTGAAGAAGGTTGCGGGAAGTCCTGGCGAAGGTGACTACGCACTGGTGGCGGGTGAGAAGGATGTCTGGGCAGTCAAACTCACCGGACACGACCAGCCCACCTTCAGCTATTTTCATCGGACTGCCCTCAGTTGGCCTCTTATGTTTTAGCGGGCAATTGTCAGATCAAACCATTACCTTTTTGTTGCAACTTTCGGTGTAAGGTTGACTGAAATAGTGTTGAATAAAAAAGTTGATGCCTGCCAGCTGTGAATATAAATGGTACCATCGGCAAGCCGAAAGTAAGCTCTTTTCTCCCAAAAAAAACAATTGCCCCGAGTGTAAAGTCAAGGAAATTTCCCTACTATGAGTGGAATCTGCTTGTGGGGCATCTGCATTTTGTTTTCGCGCGCAGTTTAAGAACTCTTTTCAGGCGCGCTCACACAAAATACAGGTGACACAGCAGATTCCACTCATAGTAGGGAATTTTGCTTGTCTTTAAACTCGGGGCAATTGATTTTTCGGGAGAAAAGAGTTTTATTTGGCTTGCCGAAAGGTACCAGTTATTTCCTCAACTTTTAAGATACAAAAATAAAACTCATTTTTGTTATTCATTAAAATCATTTTAATTTATGTGTTTAATGTATATATGTTCTGTTTTTATTATTGTTCTGTATTTTTTTCAAGTTAAATTTCCTTGGCCTTACACTCGGAAAATTAGATTTTTAGGAGAAAAGAGCTTTACTTTCAGCTTGCCGATGGTACCAGATATTTCTTCTACATTAAAAGTCATGCAAAAATAAAAATTAACTAACTTAATCAGATTAATTTTGCCAGCTTCGAACCCAATAGGCTCAGCCATAAGCCAGTCGTTTTACCATTACACCACAGGGGCGCATAGATTTGTTAAGGGAGTAGTTTATTAGTTTCATGCAAATCTGCGCAGTTGAGCACTGGGTTCAAGTAAAGGGGGGAGATCGAATAAATACCTACTCTCGTTCATTAGCAGATGCGAAGCAGCAGGGCAGCAGGGCAGGGCAGGGCAGCAGGAGTTCGGACGGCAACTTGTTTTCGATTTTCTCCATCAAATCCGAACTTTTATGCAGCTTTTCGCGAGTACCCCCCATAATTCGATGTTGCCCTTTCCGTTGCAGCAAAAATCATTGCGATCGGTGCTATCTGGGTTGAGAAAAACGCTTATCAATTTTGAGATCTGGCAATAACCCTCAAAACATACACCTGGGTCAAAAAGAGGGCCTGGGCGCTGACGGTCGCTGCACTCCCTCGCGCCAGGCCAATGAATATGCCTGCCAGCTGTGAATAGGAGGAAGCTGTAGGGTTTCAGAAGGGGGTAGCGTGTACAGCCTGAAGGAAGCCGACGGTGCTTGGAACGAGGCGGTTGATTTCGGAGCAATAGATGCGGAAGAAAACCGGGAGCAGTTCCTATTCTCCATCGCCAACACTCTGCTCATTCTCATCTACAGGTCAGTTTGACGTAACTCAGCCTACTACACTTTGCTGCAAATCACGCCTCATCTTGTCAGCCGCTTCGAAAAGCTGACGTTTCAAAGTCTTCATCGCTGGCTACCGGAGAAGAAAACTTGGCAGCCACTGCCGTTGAAGCTTTCGGATAATTTTCAGGTTATTTCGGTTGATGAACATTTTTCCAAAGCTTCGTAACTCATAACTTGCTTGCTTATCTTGACTTATCCAAATTCCATAAAGCCGAGCTAACAAATTTTGCCAGGCACTGAGTGGACGTCGATGGGAAGTGGAGTTCTGGCAGGATTTCGGTTCCAACTCCCTCCGCTACCTGGCCACCGGACAAGGCGGCGATACCCCGGACGCTGTCTTTGGCGCTATCACCCTGGCTGAAGAGAAGGCAACTGTGGATCAGCTGGGGACCATTCCTCGCGGTACCATCCACCTACCCGACTTCCAAGTCCTCGCCCTCGTCAAATACGTTAGCTGCCTTCTTTACCCGCCCATTCTCCTAAAGTTTGCTGAATGAAGGATGATAGCTCGTTTTTGGCTCCGTTACCTATGCAGCAAAGTTTGGAGTAAATATATTGTTTAAGGAGGCGGCGCTGTATGCCACGCTCGGAGTGCACGGCTGTGGGCTGCGCTGGGAGAAAGAGCAGTTGCTCAAGGTCCCGTTGGACGGGGCTCCCGCAGCGCTTGTCAAGCTGGCTGGTGACGGACCGCCGTTTGCCATCGGTTTGTCAGTCCATACTTCGTTTCTCATTAGGATTTCAAACCTCTCGACAGCCAAATTTTCACCGCATCAGTCCAGTCAGTCATCTTAGAAGGCCTATGGCTCAATTGACAGGCTCCCCCGCGACTGTGCTGTGGAAAGACTCGGCCTGGTGCTTTCTGGGCGGCAGCGCCATGCGTGGCATGAGCGACACCGTCTTCCTAGGCCAGGCTTGGGCTCTGGACTTGCCAGCTCTGGCCTGGCCTGCGGAGCCGTTCGCTTCGCTTCCCGTTTCACTCATCCTTTTCCATCTCTGCCCCATCTCAGCTCTTTCGGTTGAGGATGAGCTGGTAGAGGATGGAAAGCTGGGGCTGGCAGGAGCGCAGCGGGGGAAGAACGGGGCGCTTCTGATGGGGCCTAGAGCTGGGCTTTATGTTATCCAGATGAAGGCGTAAAATCGAAATGCAGTGGAACTTCCATTTGAAAGAGATGATGGGCGGGTAAAGAAGGCAGCTAACGTATTTGACGAGGGCGAGGACTTGGAAGTCGGGTAGGTGGATGGTACCGCGAGGAATGGTCCCCAGCTGATCCACAGTTGCCTTCTCCTTCAGCCAGGGTGATAGCGCCAAAGACAGCGTCCGGGGTATCGCCGCCTTGTCCGGTGGCCAGGTAGCGGAGGGAGTTGGAACCGAAATCCTGCCAGAACTCCACTTCCCATCGACGTCCACTCAGTGCCTGGCAAAATTTGTTAGCTCGGCTTTATGGAATTTGGATAAGTCAAGATAAGCAAGCAAGTTATGAGTTACGAAGCTTTGGAAAAAATGTTCATCAACCGAAATAACCTGAAAATTATCCGAAAGCTTCAACGGCAGTGGCTGCCAAGTTTTCTTCTCCGGTAGCCAGCGATGAAGACTTTGAAACGTCAGCTTTTTGAAGCGGCTGACAAGATGAGGCGTGATTTGCAGCAAAGTGTAGTAGGCTGAGTTACGTCAAACTGACCTGTAGATGAGAATGAGCAGAGTGTTGGCGATGGAGAATAGGAACTGCTCCCGGTTTTCTTCCGCATCTATTGCTCCGAAATCAACCGCCTCGTTCCAAGCACCGTCGGCTTCCTTCAGGCTGTACACGCTACCCCCTTCTGAAACCCTACAGCTTCCTCCTATTCACAGCTGGCAGGCATATTCATTGGCCTGGCGCGAGGGAGTGCAGCGACCGTCAGCGCCCAGGCCCTCTTTTTGACCCAGGTGTATGTTTTGAGGGTTATTGCCAGATCTCAAAATTGATAAGCGTTTTTCTCAACCCAGATAGCACCGATCGCAATGATTTTTGCTGCAACGGAAAGGGCAACATGGAATTATGGGGGGTACTCGCGAAAAGCTGCATAAAAGTTCGGATTTGATGGAGAAAATCGAAAACAAGTTGCCGTCCGAACTCCTGCTGCCCTGCCCTGCCCTGCTGCCCTGCTGCTTCGCATCTGCTAATGAACGAGAGTAGGTATTTATTCGATCTCCCCCCTTTACTTGAACCCAGTGCTCAACTGCGCAGATTTGCATGAAACTAATAAACTACTCCCTTAACAAATCTATGCGCCCCTGTGGTGTAATGGTAAAACGACTGGCTTATGGCTGAGCCTATTGGGTTCGAAGCTGGCAAAATTAATCTGATTAAGTTAGTTAATTTTTATTTTTGCATGACTTTTAATGTAGAAGAAATATCTGGTACCATCGGCAAGCTGAAAGTAAAGCTCTTTTCTCCTAAAAATCTAATTTTCCGAGTGTAAGGCCAAGGAAATTTAACTTGAAAAAAATACAGAACAATAATAAAAACAGAACATATATACATTAAACACATATATTAAAATGATTTTAATGAATAACAAAAATGAGTTTTATTTTTGTATCTTAAAAGTTGAGGAAATAAATGGTACCATCGGCAAGCCGAAAGTAAGCTCTTTTCTCCCCAAAAAAAACAATTGCCCCGAGTGTAAAGTCAAGGAAATTTCCCTACTATGAGTGGGATCTGCTGTGTCACCTGTATTTTGTGTGAGCGCGCCTGAAAAGAGTTCTTAAACTGCGCGCGAAAACAAAATGCAGATGCCCCACAAGCAGATTCCACTCATAGTAGGGAAATTTCCTTGACTTTACACTCGGGGCAATTGTTTTTTTTGGGGAGAAAAGAGCTTACTTTCGGCTTTCCGATGGTACCATTTATATTCACAGCTGGCAGGCATCAACTTTTTTATTCAACACTATTTCAGTCAACCTTACACCGAAAGTTGCAACAAAAAGGTAATGGTTTGATCTGACAATTGCCCGCTAAAACATAAGAGGCCAACTGAGGGCAGTCCGATGAAAATAGCTGAAGGTGGGCTGGTCGTGTCCGGTGAGTTTGACTGCCCAGACATCCTTCTCACCCGCCACCAGTGCGTAGTCACCTTCGCCAGGACTTCCCGCAACCTTCTTCACTTCCATATTTCTAAATTTCTCCCTCTTCTACTGATGCGCTCAGGGCTAGCAAACCAAACGCCGACTCTAATTGCCGACAAAGCCAGCAGGGGGCAGGGAATCTGTGTTTATAGGTCTGGAGAAGGCCGGGGCCTAACGATGGGTGTTGAGTCACTCTCCTCACCTGGTGCCAGGTACATATGTTGGATCACGCCTGTTCCCCCGCACGCCTCTTGCACCATTGTTGGAGCTGTGGAGAGGCGTCAAGATTTATTCCATCAAGGCACCAACTCGAGTGGACTAGTTCTGGCCAATTCAAGAACATGAAAAGGTTTTCAGATGAACTGGGCTCATCATCATTAACAAAGTATAAATGCAGTACAGCAAGGATTTGCATCACGATCATCATTTTGTATGATCACTGCAATTCAATCAAGTCCAAATAGAAAACTGAAGGCCTCAGGAGATTGCTGCTCTGAAAGGTACTGCTTGAACGAGCTCATATCTAAGCTGAGCTCTTTGAAATCTGCAAATGTGCCAAGTTTGTCAAGTAGCTTAGATTTTTTTTTAGCTATTTCACAAGCAAAAGAAAGCAAAAAAAGGAAGGCTTTACAGACGATGAAAGTAAACTGAATTTGCAGAAATTTGATTGCTCACAAGCTTTAAGAAGACAATGAACTGATAAGAACCATGAAAACGCTGAAGATCAGTAAGCTGGAGGGACTTGACGGTGGGTGTTTCTTGGTGCCTAAGGGTCAGTTTCTTCCAATTCCAGGCTCTGATGGAGTCCCAGAAGTCTCCGACGCTCCTCGCTTCTCCTTCCACACAAATTATGCCTGGCTTTCCCGGCAAGCAAAAACCTACAATTAATTTATTGGCTTCAGATATCAAAATGAAGCGTAATAGAAGCCAAGAACCGGTAAGACCAAGCTGTCTTGCCAATGCCAAGATATCTCGTCGCTTGGTGCTGGAGTAGATGTGATGGGAGTGGATCCAAATGCGTTTGAAACTTAGCGTCCGTTTGTTTCCTCCCTTCTTTTCTTCTCTTGTTGTCTCTTCAGTAGGCTTATTTTTTCTCCTCTCTCGGGGGGCGGGGGGGGCGGGGGGGGGCGGGCGGCGTCGGTTTTTGCTTCGCCGCCCGGCCGGGGGCGCGCGGGGGGGGGTTCCCCGGTTTCCCTGCCTTTTTGGGGCTGTGGCCGCTCGTTTTGGGCCTTGGCGAAATTTGGAACTGTGACAATTGCGTTTTTTTTGAATTTCAGCCATTTTGACCTCAAATTTAGGTCTCTGGTATTTTGAACTGAGCCCTATACTATGCACTATCATTTCGGCCATAAAATTCCCTTTTAAATGGCGTTTAAAACATGCAAAAAGGTTCAGTAGAACCCAACTTATGCTATTTTTGAACTGCCGCCCAGGACTTGGCCTGGGGGCAGTACTAAGGATTCACCCCAAAAAGGGGTGTGAGTCTATATATATATATATATGTGAGCAAAGATTCCTCTGCGGTTTCTCAACCAAATTGGCTCATTTTTTCAGGAAATGTCAGGCATGTTGGCCGCTCCAACATATGTTTTGGGACCTTGGCGAAAATTATTGGAACTGTGACAATTGCGTTTTTTTTGAATTTCAGCCATTTTGACCTCAAATTTAGGTCTCTGGTATTTTGAACTGAGCCTTATACTATGCACTATCATTTCGGCCATAAAATTCCCTTTTAAATGGCGTTTAAAACATGCAAAAAGGTTCAGTAGAACCCAACTTATGCTATTTTTGAACTGCCGCCCAGGACTTGGCCTGGGGGCAGTACTAAGGATTCACCCCAAAAAGGGGTGTGAGTCTATATATATATGTGAGCAAAGATTCCTCTGCGGTTTCTCAACCAAATTGGCTCATTTTTTCAGGAAATGTCAGGCATGTTGGCCGCTCCAACATATGTTTTGGGACCTTGGCGAAAATTATTGGAACTGTGACAATTGCGTTTTTTTTGAATTTCAGCCATTTTGACCTCAAATTTAGGTCTCTGGTATTTTGAACTGAGCCCTATACTATGCACTATCATTTCGGCCATAAAATTCCCTTTTAAATGGCGTTTAAAACATGCAAAAAGGTTCAGTAGAACCCAACTTATGCTATTTTTGAACTGCCGCCCAGGACTTGGCCTGGGGGCAGTACTAAGGATTCACCCCAAAAAGGGGTGTGAGTCTATATATATATGTGAGCAAAGATTCCTCTGCGGTTTCTCAACCAAATTGGCTCATTTTTTCAGGAAATGTCAGGCATGTTGGCCGCTCCAACATATGTTTTGGGACCTTGGCGAAAATTATTGGAACTGTGACAATTGCGTTTTTTTTGAATTTCAGCCATTTTGACCTCAAATTTAGGTCTCTGGTATTTTGAACTGAGCCCTATACTATGCACTATCATTTCGGCCATAAAATTCCCTTTTAAATGGCGTTTAAAACATGCAAAAAGGTTCAGTAGAACCCAACTTATGCTATTTTTGAACTGCCGCCCAGGACTTGGCCTGGGGGCAGTACTAAGGATTCACCCCAAAAAGGGGTGTGAGTCTATATATATATGTGAGCAAAGATTCCTCTGCGGTTTCTCAACCAAATTGGCTCATTTTTTCAGGAAATGTCAGGCATGTTGGCCGCTCCAACATATGTTTTGGGACCTTGGCGAAAATTATTGGAACTGTGACAATTGCGTTTTTTTTGAATTTCAGCCATTTTGACCTCAAATTTAGGTCTCTGGTATTTTGAACTGAGCCCTATACTATGCACTATCATTTCGGCCATAAAATTCCCTTTTAAATGGCGTTTAAAACATGCAAAAAGGTTCAGTAGAACCCAACTTATGCTATTTTTGAACTGCCGCCCAGGACTTGGCCTGGGGGCAGTACTAAGGATTCACCCCAAAAAGGGGTGTGAGTCTATATATATATGTGAGCAAAGATTCCTCTGCGGTTTCTCAACCAAATTGGCTCATTTTTTCAGGAAATGTCAGGCATGTTGGCCGCTCCAACATATGTTTTGGGACCTTGGCGAAAATTATTGGAACTGTGACAATTGCGTTTTTTTTGAATTTCAGCCATTTTGACCTCAAATTTAGGTCTCTGGTATTTTGAACTGAGCCCTATACTATGCACTATCATTTCGGCCATAAAATTCCCTTTTAAATGGCGTTTAAAACATGCAAAAAGGTTCAGTAGAACCCAACTTATGCTATTTTTGAACTGCCGCCCAGGACTTGGCCTGGGGGCAGTACTAAGGATTCGCCCCAAAAAGGGGTGTGAGTCTATATATATATGTGAGCAAAGATTCCTCTGCGGTTTCTCAACCAAATTGGCTCATTTTTTCAGGAAATGTCAGGCATGTTGGCCGCTCCAACATATGTTTTGGGACCTTGGCGAAAATTATTGGAACTGTGACAATTGCGTTTTTTTTGAATTTCAGCCATTTTGACCTCAAATTTAGGTCTCTGGTATTTTGAACTGAGCCCTATACTATGCACTATCATTTCGGCCATAAAATTCCCTTTTAAATGGCGTTTAAAACATGCAAAAAGGTTCAGTAGAACCCAACTTATGCTATTTTTGAACTGCCGCCCAGGACTTGGCCTGGGGGCAGTACTAAGGATTCACCCCAAAAAGGGGTGTGAGTCTATATATATATGTGAGCAAAGATTCCTCTGCGGTTTCTCAACCAAATTGGCTCATTTTTTCAGGAAATGTCAGGCATGTTGGCCGCTCCAACATATGTTTTGGGACCTTGGCGAAAATTATTGGAACTGTGACAATTGCGTTTTTTTTGAATTTCAGCCATTTTGACCTCAAATTTAGGTCTCTGGTATTTTGAACTGAGCCCTATACTATGCACTATCATTTCGGCCATAAAATTCCCTTTTAAATGGCGTTTAAAACATGCAAAAAGGTTCAGTAGAACCCAACTTATGCTATTTTTGAACTGCCGCCCAGGACTTGGCCTGGGGGCAGTACTAAGGATTCACCCCAAAAAGGGGTGTGAGTCTATATATATATGTGAGCAAAGATTCCTCTGCGGTTTCTCAACCAAATTGGCTCATTTTTTCAGGAAATGTCAGGCATGTTGGCCGCTCCAACATATGTTTTGGGACCTTGGCGAAAATTATTGGAACTGTGACAATTGCGTTTTTTTTGAATTTCAGCCATTTTGACCTCAAATTTAGGTCTCTGGTATTTTGAACTGAGCCCTATACTATGCACTATCATTTCGGCCATAAAATTCCCTTTTAAATGGCGTTTAAAACATGCAAAAAGGTTCAGTAGAACCCAACTTATGCTATTTTTGAACTGCCGCCCAGGACTTGGCCTGGGGGCAGTACTAAGGATTCACCCCAAAAAGGGGTGTGAGTCTATATATATATGTGAGCAAAGATTCCTCTGTGGTTTCTCAACCAAATTGGCTCATTTTTTCAGGAAATGTCAGGCATGTTGGCCGCTCCAACATATGTTTTGGGACCTTGGCGAAAATTATTGGAACTGTGACAATTGCGTTTTTTTTGAATTTCAGCCATTTTGACCTCAAATTTAGGTCTCTGGTATTTTGAACTGAGCCCTATACTATGCACTATCATTTCGGCCATAAAATTCCCTTTTAAATGGCGTTTAAAACATGCAAAAAGGTTCAGTAGAACCCAACTTATGCTATTTTTGAACTGCCGCCCAGGACTTGGCCTGGGGGCAGTACTAGGATTCACCCCAAAAAGGGGTGTGAGTCTATATATATATGTGAGCAAAGATTCCTCTGTGGTTTCTCAACCAAATTGGCTCATTTTTTCAGGAAATGTCAGGCATGTTGGCCGCTCCAACATATGTTTTGGGACCTTGGCGAAAATTATTGGAACTGTGACAATTGCGTTTTTTTTGAATTTCAGCCATTTTGACCTCAAATTTAGGTCTCTGGTATTTTGAACTGAGCCCTATACTATGCACTATCATTTCGGCCATAAAATTCCCTTTTAAATGGCGTTTAAAACATGCAAAAAGGTTCAGTAGAACCCAACTTATGCTATTTTTGAACTGCCGCCCAGGACTTGGCCTGGGGGCAGTACTAGGATTCACCCCAAAAAACCCCTAAGTCCCAGACCCCATTTTTCATAAAACATCAGCTGACTGGGTAGCCTTATTTAATTAACTAAAAATGGTGCATTTTTGACTAATGGACCTATTGGAGATTATAAAGGGCGGCAGTTCACCTCATGGGTTCAGCCACTTTGTGCAAATGAACCCCATGTTATACTAGTACATTTTGAACTTTAAAATACGCTTTTGAAGAATTACAGAAAATGTGTGGAATAAAGAAATTGTAATTGGATAACTGTAAAAAAATGAAACATCAGAAGCGGCAGGAAGGCGCAGAAAAACGGAAGCAGGCTCCGCGGTTGGGTAGCCCGCTGGCAGGCGACAGCTCAGCTCACATTCCGCCTGTGCTCAACCATTTTTTACGACTACAACAACGAAACAACCCTGCTACACTGTTTATGAAACTTATTTCCTAGGTGTGTCTAACTTCTCGTTTATTCATCATGAAATTTGATGATTTTTCTGGTCATTTCTAGAGCGATATCGATATGGAAGAAGAAGTGATCGAACTAGTCGTAGTGTGAACTCCAGGCCTGGATCGGGTGGAAGTTGTGGGTCATTGGGTGTCAGTGCCAGCTCGCCCGGTGAATACATGGCTTGTAATAAGGCCAATTCCGAATCCCTCGCCTCATTTGCATCCCCCATAACGCTTCCCATGGGACACCCAGCAACGCTTCTGCTCGCCGCCTATCACTCACATGCGCTCACAACTGCGCAGATTCCCTCCACTGCGCACTTGTTCACATTCCCAGCCTAAAAACTATGCTGTCCAAATCCTCCTACAAAAGCTTGCCGCCTGATATGAGCTAGGCTAAACTTGACTGAGCAAAGACAGCATCGAAAGAAAACTTTCCGCCCATCACCTATTTTCCCGGCACAAAAACTGCGCAGATTCCAAGGCAGCAGGATTTGTCCCTCCAAAGGAGCACATAGGATAAGCCCATCTGTTGGGCGAGATGCCCGCGGAGCTGTTGATTCTGTACGCCTCGGAGCGCGGCACAGCGGAGGACTATGCGGAGGAGGTGTGGAGGGAGGCTCGTAGAAGGGGTCTCCCCGTCCGTCTGGCATCCATGGAGGCCTTCCCAGCTGATAGCCTGCCGTCTGTGGCCAACTTGATCTGCCTGGCGTCGACGGCCGGCCATGGGACCCTGCCTCGCCCAGCCGCCGCCTTCTGGAAAGCCCTGCTGCGCAAGAGTCTTCCACCCGACTGGCTCGCTAATACCAGGCACCTACCTTCTTTTTCTCTCTCTATGGCCGCTATAGGTCTTGCAAGTGAATTTAGGCATCCTACATAGAGATTTTGCAATGCCAGGTTCGCCGTGCTGGGCTTGGGTGACTCCAGCTATACGCGCTACAATTTCGCGGCCAAGAAGCTGCGGCGTCGCCTGCTCGCCCTCGGCGCCCTGGAGCTGCAGCCTCTGGGTCTGGCCGACGATCAGGACCCGCTCGGCCCAGACGCCGTCGCCGCCCCCTGGACAGCCCAGCTTTGGCCCATCCTTGCTCCCAATGCCAAGCCTGGTTCGCTCTTTTATCCTCCTACTTTGCTTCTCTGACCTCTCTGTTTCACCAACACAATCTCTTCTCCTATCTCCACAGTTTTGAGAAAAGTGACTGCAGTTCTGGTCCATTTTCCAATTGGAGTTAGGCTGCAGTCTTTCTAGCGAATCCTACATGACCTCATTATACAGCGAGTGTGTGTTTTTTTCCAGATTATCCGCTTGACTGGAAGTACCGCATAGACTATGCCGAACCAACCTTGCAAGCATCCCAGGATGCAAGCCCGGCACCTGTTATGGCTCGGCTGGTGGATAATCGGCGAATCACTGCCTCCGACCATTTCCAGGTTTCTGATTTTAGTGCAGCAAGAACTGTCCTGAAGTTGTGTTTGGTTGAAGGACACGCGGGTGTTGGAGCTGGATACAAGCAGTGAGGAGGGAGGCGGCGGGCTGGCCTTCAAGCCCGGCGATGTGGCGGTGCTCCTGCCGCAGAACTTGGACGAGTCCTTGCAGCACGCTATTCAAGTCCTCGACTGCTCCCACAATTTTCTGCACCAGCCATTCTGGCTCTCCGCTAACTGTCCAGGTGCGCTGACTGGCCTTTGCTTCCTCATCTGCTGAACATGATTCACTCTAGAGATTCGGTAGTCGGTACCACTTCAGCTAGCACATGACAAAAGTACATGAATCCTTAATTATGGTCAACCATTTGCTATGAAATTACAACTTGAATTTCGAGTACACATTTCGTTCTTCATGGCCAATCTTCGTGAATAGACAAAAATCGACAGGCGTGGAGCTGCCTCCGGAATGGCGGCTGCGGCAGCCTTGCACTGGTCTGGAGTGTCTGAGCAGGTACTGGGACCTGCAGACGACGCCGCGTCGGTCGGTGCTGAAGCTGCTGGCCGCAGTGAGTCCATCAGAGCGGGAGAAGGAGCGCCTGCTTGAGTTGGCCGCTCCGGAGGCCATCGACGATTGGCTCGCCTACGCCGTCCGCCCACGGAAGACCGTCATTGAGGTTGCCTAGCCATCTTCTCTTTGCAATAACTGTCTAACTTCATTTACCCTGCGGTAGTGCTTTGGAGAATTTCAAAGTTAAAGGCCTAAGGGTCTCAATTCTTCTTTCCTCAAAAGTTCTAAAATTCCTGATATTTGAATTGCTATCTTTTGGGAGAGAGTCGACTATCGCAAATGCATTTTGATGCTTTCTGCAGGTACTGGAGGACTTCGGTGAGACAGCGCGAAGCTTGAGCCTGGCAGCCCTGTTCGAGATCCTGGCCCCCATCCGTCCGCGCTGCTTCAGCATCGCCTCCGCACCCTCCCTTCACCCCTCCCGTCTCCAGCTTCTTGTCGCCGTCGTCAAGTCACCTTTCGCCCTCCTGCTCCCTCAATGACAACTGAAACCCTGTCCAGATACTCCACCCGCATGAAGCGGCCGCGTCTGGGCCTCTGCAGCAACTGGCTCAGTCGCCTCCAACCAGGCGCCCGCCTGCCGCTCTGGATTGCACCAGGCACTTTTCGTCTTCCACCTGCTCCCGTCTGACCTTCTGGACAGTGGTGGGCACCAGTTTAGAAGAGAGTAAGGGCTGCAGAAGGCTCTGGTGCTGGTAGCGGCGGGTACGGGGCTGGCGCCGTTTCGCAGCATCCTGGGGGAGCTGGAGGAGGAGGGGCGGCTGCCGGAGACGCTGCTCATCTTTGGCTGTCGCTCCAAGAGCAAAGACGCCTATTTCCTGGACGAGTGGCGCCAGCTTGAGGCAATGGCTTCTCTCAGTTCTCAGTCTTTTTGGATGGAATGAGAAAACTGGATTATGAGCTTGCTGCTGCAAAAACTAGACGGCAATTGGATAGATGGGACCATGTTCTTTTATTCTGTTTACAGTCAGTTTTCAGTCGGAAACCTTGAAGCAGCCGAATTTGATTGATTCGTAAAACTAAATAGCGTAAATTGCAGTCAAGGAGCTCAGGGCGCTTCCAACTGCACTGTGCCTTCTCCAGGGACCAGGAGGACAAGGTCTACGTCCAGCATCTCATCCGTCGTCTTTCCCAACAGTTTCCCCCTTCCTTCTCCTCTCTCTTTCTTTCTCCTAATGAGAACATGACCCCCAGGATTTGGTCCCTCCTGAACAGAGGAGCACTAGTGCTGGTGGCCGGCAGCTCCAAGACGCTGCCCTCCGGGGTGTCGGAGGCCCTGCGGGATGTGATAGGCCAAGAGGGCGGCGTGACCGAGTCGGAAGTGTATTTGCGGAGTCTGGAAGCAACCGGGCGACTGCAGTGGGAGACCTGGGCCTAGGAGTGCAGCGTTTTTAGGCTGTTATGAGAAGTTGATAGTGATTGTGAACTGCTGCTGTGCTATGCATGAAGTGAACGCATTGAATCGATGGCTAAGGTGATGAGGCAAAGGGCAAGCGATGGCAAGAGAGGATAAGGCTTCTGTGCACCCTATGTCAAGGGTACGACAGCTGTAGCCTGCACAACGACTAGACGAAAACAGCGAAACGGCTTCGGGCAATATCACCACAAGAGGACTGCGGACTGCTGAAAAGCTAGGCTATGAAGACAAAATACACTTCGCCAATAGAGCTTATTGCTATCGCTTCGTAAAGGGATGCGAAAACAGACGAATAGGGAGAAATTGGACGGGCTGCGCTAGACAATGGTGACTGGTTTGGTGGCCTGAGCCTGGTCGCGAAGGAAGCGGTAGAGGCGAATCCCCAGGTGCACCGCCAGCAGGTGCAGGCCCAGCACTCCCAGTCCAGCGAGCCAGCCCAGCACCTGGCCCCAGACTCCGCTCACCTACAGAACGAAGGCTGTCTTGCTGCACTGGCTAGAGGAGAAGCTGGGGAGACCAGGAAGGGAATGTGGACGAGAAGCGGCATCTGGAAGTCCACCAAGGCCAGTTTCACGCACCAAGAGGAGACCTCGTAGCACTGCAGGGAAACCAGGCTCTAGGCGAAGAGTCGGCAAATAGAAAGGCACATGGTAGAGGATGAATGGGATGGCGTAGGGAGCGGCGGTGGCAGCCAGGGCTTTGAGGAGGCAGGTGACGGCGACGAGGAGGAAGATGAAGAGGAAGAAGCTGCCGCTCATGTACTGGAGCACCTTAGCCGTCGGGACACCGAAATCTGCAGGAATATGCCTCCGGTATATCACTGTTTAAGAGGGGAAAAGGAGGAAGAAACCTGCGAGATGAAAGGCGATGACGGAGTGGTAGAGGAAGTAGCTGAAGCCTAGGATGAAGGACTGGCAGCCGATCACCAAGGCTGCCGTCTGGAAAACATGCACAGAGGCTGAACTGGGCGACAAAATGAAAGCCAATGAATCAGTAGGCGTTGAATACTCTGGGTTGTAGGTTGTGCTAACGGTGATGTGGAAGGAGCCGAAGTGGTAGGCGGAGGCGTTTGGGTTCCAGGCGGGAGAACTCTGCGTCTCTGCCGTTGTCTCTGATGGTGTCTTCACTGTAGCGGCCATTTCTCGCTAGGGACTTCCTTGGTCTTTGCAATGAAGCTTGAGAATCTGACAGAAAGCTGCTTTGTTTGGGGTTGCGCTATGGAGGCTGCTGTAGTTGGGAAATGTGCGCGAGAAGGTGAGGTGCTAAAGTATTCAAAATAGTGTTTGCGATTGAGTGACTATTGCCTAAACCAGTTGACGATCCCAAATTACATAAAAAGACCCAGGAAATGGACCCAGGACCCAAAAATATAGCAATTTCAAAAACCTAGAATAGCTCCAAACTTTTTACAGTTCTTCGCAGCGTCATAATTTTTATGAATTTTTAGTTTTTAGCTGGATCGCACAAAAATCGTAAAACGTAAAAACAATGCTCATCTTGATAAAACTGAAACAAAAACTACGTTTTTTAACCAGCATTGTCATAAATTTCACACAATTACATGTTTTAATTCTCTTGCAAGCGCTCTTTGGTTTTTTGTGATGATGATGATGATTTTCTTCGGTAAAACCAGAAGGAAAGTCGTGACAAATAATGGTAGGACATTAGGTTATCTGTTTTAGATTCTGATCGCAGATTTAGGAATTCGATTCCTAAAGTGAATGCAACAATCCTGTGACCACTGGTGTCGAAGGGCACTGAATACATTTCTATCAGAGATAAGGCGGCAGTTATGGAGGGGGGCTTGAAGGTTTACTTTTCTATTCTTGAGGCCAGAGCAAGTTTGCTTGCAGTGATGGACATAGTATAAAATAAAGGCTATGTCGCTAGGCGTTCAAGGTTTTGTAAGGTCTAGGCATTGCAGGCGGTGCTAATGTGAAAAGCTTTTCCGAAAGCACGCTGTACTGATTCCATTTGCCTACTTTATTGCTTCCCTATCGAGTTGAAAACAGGGTACCCATATTCAAGTAGAGACGGAAGAAAAGCAGCATAAGCTTTGGTAAAAGATCCAGGTGAAAAGGAGGAAAATGGGCGGAGAATGGTCTTGATAAGATAGCTGGCCATAGCTGCTACACTCTGCCAGAGGGATGAGAAAGAGCCAAGAGGTACGGACATTTTCATCTGCGAATCAACACACAGGTAAGGATAAGATCAATTGCTCGTTGCAGTTATTGGGAACAGGTAGAGGTGACCTTCACATCATCTGCAAAGGCAAAGATGAACCTGGGGGATTAGGGCAAGTGAGGTGATGAGGGGCGAGAAGTGAATGAGTCAGACGAGGAGTGTCAGGGTTTCGCCTAGAGGGTGCCAGAGAGGAGTGGGCGTGAAGTTGAGAGGAGAGTTCAGAGGTTATATTTCCGCCCATACACGCTGCGTCCTTGCCAGAAACCGGAAATTGCACATATTCTGGCATCGTTACTGCGCGCTGCACCTGCCGCATTGCCTTGTCTAAAAACATGTGGGCGTGTTTTTGTTTGGCTTGCATCCAGATATTTATTTCCCTGTTACCCGGCATGGTCAACGGAGCAATAAGTGGTATTATTTTTCACATGAAGGATGGAAAAGCGTAAATACTAAACTTTGAAATGATTAAAAATAATGTGTTTGAGCTAAACGAAACTGATTGGCAAGCGAATGAGTGCTAATATAAAATTTCAGGCCATCTACTTAGTACCTCCTAAGAGTCACCCCCTATATAATAATTGTCCTTAAAAATCTCATTTTTAATGGTTGGAAATATATTGAAATAGTAATATAGAAATATTCATATCAGCCAAAAAGAGGTCATCAGTCATATTGGTTGCTGATTAAATTGCCCTAAAACTTCAGATGAATATGAAGTGGAGCTGCTGCTAGGATGGCGAAGATTAGAGTTCTGGCCACTGGCATCGGACCAGGTTTCAGCCGCTTACCTAAGCCTACGGCATTGAGACACAGAATCGTGAGGCGCACTACGGAGGCCTGCAATACCTGCGACTCCTAGGCGGCCCACACTACAGCAGCCTGCCAAGCCTCCACTACCTCGACTACACACCCTCCATCACCCCCCTCGGAGACCGCCTCCTCATCCTCACCCGTCCCCGCCCCACCTTTCTTTCAGCCTCTCTGCAAATCACATTTCCATGGCAGACAATGAATCGCTGGAGCTGATGCCGGGTAGCTGGGAGCGCCTGGAGCATCGCGCCCGTTCAGCCCCAGACCAGCGCTACAGAGGGGCCCTGATCGCCATCGGAGCCGAGGATGCCCTTCTTTGCGGCGGCATCCCATTCAAGGCCTAGCCAAGCAGCCACTAGCTCACTAGCGTCGTCCTCCAATAGGAAGGCCTCTGGCAGGAATGCGCGGAGAGCTGGTGCGAAGATCAGCCGGATCTGACCAGCTGTCGGCGCTACTCCAGCAAGACTGGCTGGAGCCCGGCCGCCTCCATGCTTCGGGCTCTGCAGCGCCTAACACTCAGCCTGTCTTTATCACCTCCGCCTGCCTAGCCAGCTTTCAGCACATATGATCTCCTACCCTTCTCTTTCTAGAATACTGGGATGGGAAGGGAGTCTTCATCCTTTTTTGCGCGGCCGCAGGCCGCCTGCCGCGAAGGGCAGGGCAGCCAGAGCTCCGGAGGCCGTAGGGCATGGGTGCGGAGGCCCCGGAGCATAGCCTAGCATGCGAAGCATGCTAGGCGAAGCGTAGGGGCCGTAGCACATATGCCCGGAGGCCGGAGGAGCTCTGGCACCCTGCCCGGAGCGGCGGGCGGCCAAGGCCCGCTTATACAGTTACCCCATTTTTCGTCCGTCTGTCCGCATATATATATATATATATATATATATATATATATATATATATGAGGTTGTGATTCCGGAGCCCGTACTCCTCGGTTTTTCAACGAAATTGGCTGATTTTTTGCATGAAGGTCCGTCTGGGTGGTGGCTCGGGACGTTTTTGTGGGATCGACGCCATTTTGATTGGTTCTTGATTTATGGTCAAAACACCTCGAAAATGGAGACCTTGAAATTTGAAAATATTTCGAAAATTTAAATTTTACTTGTATTAATTATTGATTATTATTTAGATTGCTGTTTATCATTTAAATGCCTCAGAAACCCAAAATAGACCTAGATCAATTTGTGGCATTTTACTTTTGTTTGTCATTGTAGCATTTATTGAGCTGACTTGCTTATTATTCATTCCAATGCGTCACAAGGTGAACAAGGCCGCGCATCTATTGGCGATAGCCGATAATACCTTGTCATGACTACAGCCATACATACGAGTGTCGGATGAAGATTTCCTTCTTGTCCCGGTTATACCCTTAGAAGCGAGTTATTTGTAGTCATTCCCCACAATGACAATTTGTATAGGGTAGCTGTAGGGTATCTATGAAGAAGACTCTTTTTGTAAGTAAGCAAAGCTTATCTCCTGTTGAAGGGACTCCGAAAAAGGCGTTGTCTACGCCTGCGGACAGGATGCCAAGCAGGAGCTCTCCAACTGGGCATGTCAATCCTATGCCATAGCCGAGGATGCCTGGAGCGCCCTCCCCGACCCTCCGAACAACTACGACCCCGCCACCATGGACTTCAGCAATCTGAGAAGCGCCGTTTTCCTCCCTCCCAACCGCCTCTACCTCACCGGCATCGGCGCCCCCTTCCTTAACGACAGCCAGCCTCGACTCCACCCCGTCCTCCTCTACTTCACCCACAACTCCACCTGGACCTACGCCCCCAGCCTCCGCGACGAGAAGCGCAGCAGCGACCTCATCCTCACCAGCGCCGGCTCCAACCTCCTGGCCATCACCAGCGGCTTCGACAACGCTGTCTACGAGCTCCCGCCGCCCTACACCGCCTGGCGCAATGCCTCCCTCCCTCGGCCTCTGATGGAGCAGCCGCAAGCAGCGCTGGGCAGCCTCCGTCTCCGCCTCCGCCCGCCCGACTGGCCCCTACAGCAGATGGACTACTGCCTCTACCACGACTGGGACTACCAGCGGCCCAACAGCAGCCGACTGCTGCTCTGGAACATTCGTCTGGCTCACCAGCCGGCCTTGCTCTATCGGCCGAGGCACAGCCTGCCCTACGAGGCCGCAGTTCACCTGCCCAAAGGCCGCGTCCTCTTCACTGGCGGCTACGACCCAGAGAGCGGCGAGGCCACGGCGGAGACGAGGCTGCTGGAGCTGGAGAGTTTGAGAGAGTCCAGGGGGCCCAGGCTGCCGGAGCCGAGAAGCTCGCATGCGGTGGCTGCCATCGGGGCGGATGTCTTTCTGTGCGGCGGCTCGCACAAGGGTGACCAGGCCCATATCCCCAGCTCATGTCGCCGCCTGTGCAGCAGCAGCGGTAGCTGGCAGGTTCCTCATGCTTTATTATATGTCTCCCCTACATTGATAAAAGCATCACCATGCTTCATGCTTCAATTACGAGGCTTTAATCCACATATAATTGTATTCTGTTGCAGTGATGCCCATTCATTTTGAAATTCCGGATTGGTATATAACGGCTAATTCAAAAACGGCTATTTTTCGCAACGGATAAACTTGCTAAACTTGCTAATATATAATAGCAAGTGTATATTAGCCAGTTTTACCTGTTACTGGCTAACTGGTTAAAATAGCAAGTGAATATTAGCAAGTCGGCTATTGCCAACGGCTAATATATTTTTCTCATTTTCAGAGCCTGAATGTTGAGAAATGACGAGGCATATATTAGCCGTTGGCAATAGCTGACTTGCTAATATTCACTTGCTATTTTAACCAGTTAGCCAGTAACAGGTAAAACTGGCTAATATACACTTGCTATTATAAGGCGGGGTGCACACTGGCAGTTGGATTTCAATTATTCAATTATTCACATCGCTTCAGCCACTCAGACAGTTCCATCACACAGCGGTTCTCTTCTCCCTGACACTGACAAGGCAGCAGAAGTCACCAAAAACGGCCCATATCACAACAAAAGAACAGGCCTTTCTCAAGGTCGCATTCTCACCACCATCACTTTTCCATGCCTTTTGGTGCTGGCACAACCTTGGGAGCGCCTTAGGAGATGTCCTGGGAGAGCTTACTCCCTTCCCTGCAACTTAGAAATCCATCTTTTGTTGGCCCAGAAAAGTGCCATTTTAACTGCTAAACAACCGTTCCCCCATGACCCCATTTGCTATATATCTGTTACGGAAAAAAATCGCTTACCGCATATGTAACTTCTATATAACGGAAATCAAATATTAGCCGGTATAGCCGTGGGCATCATTGTTCTATTGTAGTGTTTTTAGTTTCTAAGCATTGCCACAGAGTGGCGTACATCAATTAAAAATATGAGCAACAATAATAAAAATAAAGGACATAATTCGTTATCAAATGGTTCGAAACTTCAACTTTGTTCGTCCCAAAATTTGATTTTTATTAGTTCTCAAAGTATTTGCAAAGCAAAGTGGGTGGTTTCATTTCATAGACAGGGCAATGCTTACAGGCAATAGCCTCAATGGGCTCCAAGCGAGTCTCCTTCTGGCTCCTGCCGCAGCTGCCCGTCTCCGACGAGCAGAAGGGCGAGCTCCTCTTCGCCTGCGGCGGCGCCTCCAACTCCGACCCCATCTGCGAGGCCTACAACGCCAGCTCCGACTCCTGGCGCCCCCTACCAACCCCGCCCCTCCCCGCCTCCGTCCTCCACAGCCGCCTGGACTCCGCCCTCTTCCACGACGGCCTCCTCTATATCCTCTTCGCCGCTGAAGGGAAGGCCATGGCCGCCTGGCATCCCCGGGCTCGCCAGTGGACCCTGGGACCGGACCTGGCCAGCCCCCACAGCTATGAGCAGGCTCTTCTCGCCAGCTATGACCAGCGCCGTCTCGTCGCTTTCACCGGCCACGGCAGGCCCATTGAGCAGGTGAGCACTCGTCTTTTGAGAGTAAAGAACTTTCACACTTCCAGAATGCACTTCCAGCTTACATTTATCCAGTCCAATCTTAGAGCTTCTTTTGAACTGATGAAATGATGCGCTGGATGTTGGCCTTGGCCGGGCCAGTGAGGCTGTGGGTTGGCAGGTGAAGTGGCTGCGGTCGGGAGTGTGGGTGGGGGCGAAGGAGCTTCCGGACAAGGGTGGCTACCTGGACGAGGTGGCAGCGCCACGACTCAGCCGCAAGATCTCCGGCCGCCTCCTCAACATCTACTCCTCTGCCTTCTATCTACCACAGTGCCAGCAGTCTGCCGGTCGGCTAAATGCAGCGCCCAGTCTGGCAACCTATACTCTGCTGCTTCTGCTGGCCAGATTGCTCCGATAGACCTTCTATTTCCTCACTCCTCTCTGGCACTCTTCTTCTTTGACTGCGAACAAGACTGAATGCAGTTGGCATGCCATGTAAAGATTTTGGCTGTGACTTCGACTTTGAGAAAGGTGCGAATTTGCTTTTAAGTCAAAGTGTTGTTTTGTATTGTCCTTTCAAAATTTTATTCCGTCTGCAAAAATGATCCACTGGGCAGAGGAGATGAGCGTCTACTACAGACTCTCTTCTCAGGCGAGGTTTCGGTCCACGAGGTCCACAAAGTTGGGCTCCAGCCGCTCCTTGCCCACCTTCTTCTTCAAGCCGTTCCAAATGCACTCTCCCTTCTTCTTCGTCGCCTCCTCAACCAGCTCCTCTGCTCCTTCCTCAAGCCCAGACCAGTCCATAGACCAACCCTGGCCCCGGCAGCATCGGCCGCCTGCTGCAGGCTGCTCAGCTGCATGAGCCAGCAGAAGTAGCTGCCTGCACCCCTTTTTTCCTCCTCCTCCATATTCCAGGCCTCCATCTATCAAAGCCAACCTTTGCAGGAGGAGAGAGTGTCCATGAGCTTGTGGAATGCGGCCTTATCAAGGGCGCTAATCTTGCAGTCATTCGGCGGAGCAGCCAGCGACTCTATGGAGCCCTTGGCCACTGAAATGGAATCTCTATTTTCCTATCGGCTTGAAGTGCAAGCAGAGCAGGACCTTGTGCAAAAGCGGCCACCTCGTTCCACTGCTGCGCTGACATTGAGAAGACGGCCTCCATCACAGCATTCTGCAGCGCTGCGAAGAGAGCGGCCTGGCAAATGAATGTTCTGAGACTGGTGATTGGGAGGGTTTTGAGGATGGATGGCTGCAACTTGAGCACTGGAGGCCAGCAAACAGAGGCAGAGAAGGTAAAGCATTTTGTATTTGAGCCGGTGGAGGAAAGTGCGAGGTTTATATAAGCAGTAAATGAGCACAGGCTGACTCTGCCTCGCTGCATCCTAACTTGAAGCTGTTACAGCGCAGCAGACGTTGCAATTCGCACTGCTCCTTTTGCATAGAATCTTTGCAGCTTAGGTTTATCCGACGATTGAAAGCAAAAAAAGAAGAACAATTTGCAAAAATATTTTTAATGATCTTTTCTTGAAAAATTGACTCTAAATTTCGTCACAACGGTGTGTTTATAACTAGGATGTTTTGAAATTTAAAGAGCCGTTTGTCCTTAATGTTTTCGACCCCATACAAGGCCAAGTGATTCATTCATATGATGGATAATGCATGTTGCTTATCTGACATTTAATTTAGCTGACTGAGGACTGAGCAATGTTCATGACTTATAACCCAGGAAATTCTAACGTTTCACAACCAACTTAATCCTTCTTTTCTTTAAATTCTCCGTAATATTCTGGTGTTTTTAGGCAATGAGGCTGCTTGCTTGAGTTGCTGTGTTGGCAGGAATGGAGAAAGGGTGGGGGTGGGGCCCTACGGTATCCTGGCCCAATTGGTGTAGAAGGCCCCTCCCCACCTGAGTAAGACTGGCAGGACAGGATGAAGAGAAGGACACACACATGTGCACATTGTGACGAATCGCACCAGACAACCTGCCTCCCTCAACTGATCACAGCTACTTTTCCCTTTTATCCGCCTGTCAGCCTTTGTCACCCATTGCTTTACGGCCCTTTATTTCACCTCTACCTATTGACCTCGAAAACCAATGTCTCAGTGAGCTGATGACTCATCAGGAATTCAGCTTCGTTTCAAAGCTCTGCGGCACCCTATTGTTTCGGAATGGAGGCGAAAAAACGGTCTTTTTGCGGCTGCCAAGGGGAAGAAATCGATGTTGAGGGGGCGGGCGTGTGGTTTTGTGACCAAGACAACCGCCTAAAGGCCTTGTCTGCCCTCCTCGGGGCACCACTGTCTGTACCACCAGGTACCAGCTACAGCCCCACTACCCCCTATACTTTTGCCACCCGTTGCAATTGCTGGCCTGGGAAGCCTAGTTATAGAAACGTTCAAGCCGAGAACGGAAGGACTTTTTCCAATATTTGCCATCCGTTCGGATTTCGTTTAGCCGTATACATTTGCGGAGCTGCTGGATGGCTCAAAATGACTTTTTGATTTGGAGCTCAGTCTTGCTCTGGAACAGGCCGCTTTTATATAAAAATCAGTTCATTTCCTAGGACAAGGCAGAATCTTTTGTGTCAAAAACCTTGAGTTTGCGCGAAACTGAAGGTCGTGCATCATGAGTCCATGAAAGGTTGAAGGAGGCAAAACTGGTCTGAAGCCGTCCTTGAGCGACTCTCTATTCAGGCGCGTGTTAAAACTAGCGCACAGGAAGAAGTTTTTGTAGACTTGCCCAATCGGTTGCTAGGAGAAGGGCTATTAGCGATAGAGTCGTTATTCGCTCAAGGGCAATTTAGAAGGCTCCTGCTGCTATCCAAGCATAACTTGCTGCCAAGAAAAGCTAGCTCTTATCCTTCAAATTCATGTGGAAATAATCCGCCTTATTGGTCTGCTCACATCGTGCTTGGAACAATGACGGTAACGTTTCAGATACAAAACATGACAACTCAAATACCCTTGGGACCAATAGGAAATGAAGTTCATCAGGTTACTCATTTTTGCAGTATATGAAATATTCATCATGGGAAATTAAATTTAGTATTACGTACAACGGCCGTATCCTCAGCCCGTTCAAATGCCCATTCGCTGCCGAGTAAATCCGCCCTAGCCGAATAACCATTTTACCTACCCTCCCTATCACTCTAATTTTGCTCATCTCTCATTAAACGGTTGCTGGTTTCAAACTAACCTGGCATTCACCGGTTTTATTGGCCTGGGAGGCTTGCTTGTTCTTTAAAACTGGGCCTAACAATCTTCAAACTGAACCCTACAATTACACAGATCAGAACAGTTGGATTGCAGGACTGGCTGGCTCTGTTCCGCCAGTTCGATCGGGACAATGACGGTTTCATCCCCATGCAGGAGCTGAAAGATCGGTGCTGCCACCGCTAATCTCAAGCCGTTCTCATAATCTCTTTGACAACAGGATCGAATTGGCGGGAGAAGCCACAGGGCTCTCGGAGAAGGAGCGGCATCGCCTTCTGGTCGATGCGGACAGGAATCGGGATTCCCGGATCGATTTCGGCGAATTTTGCATCATGGCATGCCTCGCTTGCTCCATTTTTTCCCTATTCTCATGAAAGTAGGCCGGCAGATGTCGAATGCCAAGTCGTGGCGGACGCGGTCGGCGATCTTCCGGGCAGCGCAGATGGTGACACCGCGGGAGCTGCGCCAGGAGAAGTTCAGCTATCTGCAGCAGTACCGCTGCTGTCCTCCGCCCATCCTCCTGCTCCTCATCACCCTGGTCGAGGTATCCTCCTTGCCTTGGGCTATGTCTGGGTAGGAAAGGCAGAGACCTGCACAGGTAGCGGTGTACATCTGGTACGTGGTGAAGAGCGATGAGGACCCAAAGATCAGCATCTCCGGCCCCGTGCCCATTGAGTCCCCGCTCATCTACAACCCCTACCGACGCCACGAGGCCTGGCGCTACCTCACCTACGCCCTCATTCACATCGGGTTCTCCCCCCCCCCCTCAGCCCCTAACCCCCTTTACTACTCATCCCTTTAGGATCTACCACATCGTATTCAATGCTCTAACCCAGCTGGTGCTGGGCATCCCACTGGAGCTGGTCCATTCCTGGCGCGTCCTCGTCGTCTACATGGCCGGTGTCATGGCCGGTCTTGCCCTTCTTCTCCGTCAGAGAGGCTGAGAAGGAATGTGAAGTGATGTTTGGAGGTTCGTTGGCAGTGTCAGTGACAGACCCGCTGGTCTATCTGGCCGGAGCCTCGGGCGGTGTCTACGCTCTCATCGCAGCACACGTGGCCAACCTAGTCGTGGTATGCTCTGGCAGAGGTGTGGGGCGTGAAGAATGGAGATGTGGGTGTAGAACTGGAACGAGATGGAGTTCGCCATCTGCCGCCTCGTCTTCATCGTCATCCTCATCGCCACCGACGTGGGCGTTGCCCTCTACAACCGCTACGGCAATCCGGAGGCCGCCAAGGGCAACAAGGTTTCAGCCATAATATGCGCCCAATGCGAGCTAGCAAAGGGCTGAGCTGGCAGACTCACTTTCTAGCCAAGCTTCAGGGACATAAAAAGTGTCAAACGGCAGAGTGTTGGTTATTCTGAGGCAATTGGTGAGTGATTGAGGTGTCATATGTGGCGCATATCGGGGGCTTTGTTGCGGGTATCCTGATGGGCATCGTGGTGCTGCGTAACTTCAAGAAGAAGGCCTGGGAACGAGTAGTTTGGTGGATTGCTCTGGTCGGATTCAGCCTCCTCTTCCTCCTCTGCGTTCTGTGGAACATCTTTTACCCACAGTATCCTGAGACCCAATATTGAAAACGCCATAAACCATGCTTGAGTGTACATGACTTCATTTTGTTCTTTTTTCATACCATTCCCGAGTGGTTGTGCTGTACAAAAGAACCATGTTGACTGACGATTTTAAGGCAAAATGTCAAAATCATTGGGCTTACTTTGCTTATAAAGTTTTTAAAAAACTGATAAGCAATCTTTAAAGAAAAAACCAATTAAATTTAATTATTAACTTTAAATTATTTTAAAATCACGTGATCAATGAAATACAAAAAACCACCAAAAATTTGTGAATTCCAAATACTTTATGCCGTGCGAGACTAAGCATAAGAAAATCAAAATACACTAAATGGAGGAAAAAACAGAAGAAATATAGCCTGCAGCATGTAACATGGTCTGTTCCTGCACTATTTCGTTCATCATCCTACGACAGCAAACATGTGTCTTACCTCGTTAACACACTAATCACTTTTGAACTTTGCAAAGTCAGAATACTCGTGATTACTAGGCCTCAGATGTAAATAAAAGTATTGCGTAGCAGGCTGGCAAGGTAATTGTGGCTGGTTTACAAACGGATGGACATTGACTGATGAAATGCCAGCAAACAGATAGCAGGCCCGTAGGACTAACAGGCAATGACTGTGACATGCCGTGGCATCCTTGGATCTTCGCTTCTTCGGGCATTCATTCACCTGAAACAACCTAACTTTTTTCAGCAACAATGCAGTGTTCAGCAACTTTTCTGCTTTGGCTGTCGGTTTGCTGCCTATGCTTCTGTCCCGCTCTCTTCATCTCACCACTGCGCTGGTTGCCTCAGCCTCGAGGACATCGTCTAAATAGCGTTTACTTCCCTATCTTTTCTTAATAGTTTTCTGCTGCCCTATTCTATTTGAGCCTGCTTGGTGACCTAAACTGCACCAAAATACCACTCTGCCTGCTACAGGGCAGAGTGAAATATTCTCTCCTCAAAAAGGGTTTCGAGGCACCAACCTTTTTCAAGTTTTTCGCCTATCATATTTGGAAAAGGAAGCGTAGTGAAATTAAATCTCCAAAAATTCCCTCTTCAACTAAGCTTTCAACAGTGCCAATTGGCAATCACAGGGAATCAAATAGAATGTCAACTGCAGGCAGCACTGTGGCTGGACTCTCGCTCAGACGATGCGCTGCGAGGGCTGCTGCTGTCGGGTGACCTGGGCTCCGGCATGGCCACGGGAATGCGCGGCGCCATGCGGCCCAGTCGTCGACGAAGATCTCCCTCAACCCACAACGCCTTCCTCCTAGTCCTCCTGCTTCCGCCCAGTCTTTGAGCCAGCGTCTCACAACTCCCTACTTCTACCAAAGACGTAGTTTGAAAAATGATCAAATATTTTTGCACTCGAAAGGCCGGCGACGTTGCTGCTGCTTTTTAGGCTGACAGGCAGCTTGCCAGTAAAGTGATAGGCGGAACATAAAGAGAACAGAGGGCACTGCATCGCATTTTGTCCTCCCGCACTGGAGTGAGGATGGCAGGAAAAAAAGCGCATTCAAACAAAGACCTGAATCACATTTCCTAGCGAGTCTCATCTCAGTTGGTGCTATTAGAAGAGGGCTCAAAGCCGAGCCACCAACGAAGTAGTCCGCTAGGCTGCCACCAGTCTGAGGCCTGGCACAGGGCCATGGCTTCCGGATTGTCCACCAGCACCGTCTTCCAGGGCCGGATGCCGTGCTGAATGTGAACCTGGGCCAGCTTCAGCTCCACCAGGCTGCCCAGTCCGCGACGCCGCTAAAAAAGGGGAATCTTTAGCCACTTCTAGAACTGCTTGGGCAAACATGGGCGGGCAGGGTGAATAGGTGCTGGCAGCAGCCCTGCGGCGAAGTCATCTCAAACGCTGCCAGCTCACCCTCCAGGGTGCGCAGACAGATGTGCGGGTAGTGCCTGGCAAGCCATCGTCTGACTGATAGGAGACAATATGTCTAGTCACACATGATTGTGTAGAAAGTTCTACTTTAGTTTCAATCCCCCCCACCCCCCCTAAAACGAGTTGGTAGCCATGATTGGGCACATGCCTGAGCTTGAAAGCGTAGCAGAGCTCTTCGGAATCGTTGACGATGCCAACGTGGGGCCAGAGTGAGGCAATGTGAGCAGCTTCGCTGGGCTCTGCAGTCGTGTCCTATTAAAGTGCAAATTGGTTTTTTAGTATAGCTGTAGAGTGTACTTTTCAAGCGATGATGCGAAAAAGATAGAAAAATTGATTGATTGATTTTTATTTGATGAAAAATGTGGAGTGCAGCACTCACTAGGCGCATCCCAGCAGTAGCCATTGGGAGGCTGGATGTCTAGCTGAAGCAGCTCCGGCCATTTAGCCTCCGAGACGGTATAGTCGGGCAGTTCCGCTTCGTGCAAGCGCTGCAAATGCTCATAGGAGCTTTCATTAGCTCGCTCAGGGCGTCTGTTGATGCAGGGAATCTTTTCAGTGGAACAATACCTCTGTTCTGCCGAATTCAGAGAGCACTGAGACCACCAGAGCCATTCGGCTGTCCTCGATGCAGTAGAGGGTCAATGGCTCCTTGGTTGCCTCCAGCAAAAACAGCAGATCCCGTAGTTCCTGAAAGTCTTTGAAAAGTCTTTCCTTGATCGAGAAGGGCTGTATATGTGAAGTTCAAGAAAAAGCCCAGAATTCATCGAATTAGATCACCTCGTTTGTGCAAGGCCCTTCGGCGAACTCCAGACAGAGCTCACTGCGAGTTTCCAAGTGTTCGCCGTATCTCACCAGACAGGCCCAGATTTTGGGCTACAAAACAAGACTGTGCTTGTAGCTTGTAGCTTGTGCTTGTAAACAAAACATAGCTTGTAGTTCTATACGAGCCTAAAATTTCAGGATAGCTGAAGTAGACCCGTGACTGCGGAAAGGCGAAGGCTTTGAGCTGCAAATCGGCAGTGGGTGGATGTGCAGCTTGAAAGCAGCGAATGGCGTTGGCCACGCTGTTCGGCTGCTGCTGGTAGCGGCTGGGGATGCTTGCCAGCACAAAATCGGGATCCATGCTTATTTCGATGAGTTTTTAGCTTTGCGAAGTCTAAATGGGGCCTTATCGCACCGCGCAAACAACCTAGACAGTCTGACAAGTCTTTCATCGCTGAGTGCTCCAAACAAAGTCTGGCATTTTAGCATCAATGCTCATCCGCGAAAAATTTTTATAGAGAAGTCAAACCATTTTTCATTCATTTAAAATTGTTAAATCGCGTATCGGCATGTCTTGCATAGTTCCTGTCTCGGCGCAAAACATATTCTTTTCGTGATGCTTTCCTTTCGGCATTCTAAAATCAAAATAATGAAATGTATTTTTAAACAAGTATATGGCGCAGAGCGCAATAGGTGACCGCGGAGCTCTCAACATACCCCATTTTTGAACCTTTCTACCCAAAAAAGTAATGTTTCAAATGCGCTGGGACTTGTTCCACCCCTCGAGATCTTCCTAAAATTTTATTACCTTTCAGGAAAAAATTTTTTTGTCAAAATCCGTTGAGAATTGAGCCTTTTAGAGCATACTCAAATTTTCGACCTTTCTACCCAAAAAAGTAATGTTTCAAATGCTCGGAAACCGGTTCCACCCCTCGAGATCTTCCTAAAATTTTATTACCTTTCAGGAAAAAAAAGTTTGTCAAAATCCGTTGAGAATTGAGCCTTTTACAGCATACCCAAATTTTCGACCTTTCTACCCAAAAAAGTAATGTTTCAAATGCTCGGAAACCGGTTCCACCCCTCCAGATCTTCCTAAAATTTTATTACCTTTCAGGAAAAAAAAAGTTTGTCAAAATCCGTTGAGAATTGAGGCTTTTACAGCATACCCAAATTTTCAACCTTTCTACCCAAAAAAGTAATGTTTCAAAAGTTCAAATTCCGGGTCTACCCCTCCAGATCTTCCTAAAATAGCATTACCTTTCAGGAAAAAAAAAGTTTGTCCAAATCCGTTGAGAATTCGCCCGTGGACAGCATTTCCAGATACATATATATATATATATATATATACGTATCAGGACAAAAGTTTAGTAACCTCTATAGACCGCGGAGCGGCCCTTCGGGCCGCTCCGCGGTCAAAAATTCACCAAGGCAAGACAAGTAAAGGCTTCTTCAGCTAGAAAAGCAAAACAATCAATTGAAAGTATCAAAAAATTTGTTTAAGATATGCTCTGTCCCACATTTCTGCCGAATCAACCCTATCAATAAGTTTCAGTTGCGCCAATGTGCCGTGCAAATTTCCAGGAGAAGTTGCAAGAACTCCACAAGACTCAGGACCTTTTAAAATTGATATATTTCCTTATTCATTGAAATTGAAGATAAAATTACCGAAAGCCCGGCCATCATTCCAATGAGTCCACCCAGAGAACTTACGGCGCCCATCGTCTGTATCAGACTGGTTGAAATGCAAGAAGGAAGAAGGCTATGAAACCGTGAGTTCAGGAGTTTCCCAATAGATAGTTTTTCGCAAGCGGTGAACGCAGAAATGGGCAATCACCGTATTACCACTAAAATCGAGCTATTTATTCATAATTTTTGTTTAGGAAAAACCTCGTGTGTTTGATGCATTCAAGGCGTTGAAACTTCTTGACTTCCATGCATTCCAACGGTATCTGAAGCAAAATTAAATTTTTCAACTACCATTTCCTGATTTATCTAATACCTCGTTCTTTTGAGGCCAATTGTTGCGCGATGCAGCAATTGTGGTGATGGTATAGCTGCAGGGCAGGTGACACTCGTCGCAGAATTTATTCTTCTGGGCTCGCTTGTTCTTGAGAAAGGTTTCCATGCACATCTCTGCAGAAATTTTCAAGTTAGCAAAGCTATTAACCATTTTCAACGAACTTTTTCCAAGGCCGCAGTTGGGAAGGTTGCGGATGGGTCCGGTGCCGTTGAGTCCAGGCCTTGTGGGATCGGTACAGAGACACCAGTCTGCCAAAGCTCGCTGCACGCACAGCTCCTCGCAGTTCTTACAAGCGCTGTTGTTCTGAGGCTGAAGGAGGCTTGAGGGAGATAAAATAAACTCGTTTGGAATAGGCGCCATGAAGTGGATAGAAGGTGCGATTGACGTCACCAATACATGGTGTATAGGGCACGCCGAGGTGGTGCATATCTTCGAAGCTCATGGCGTACCGATTGCTGTAGCCCACCGGAATGTTGAATCCATCAGCGTACGGCAGTGGGTGAACCTGTATGGACTAGTTTATTCACCTCAAATTATATTTTTGGCATTCGTTGTAGGTATTGTTTTAAAAAGCCCCATGATATGAAAAGGAAATGAGGACTAAAAGCATTTGCTGGCCCAATACAATTGAACAAATAGCCCGGCCCTACCTCTCGATCATGCACCACAGCCCGAACACCAATCGTGTCGCTGCTGCTGAGGTAATCCGTCCGGTGCACTTTCAGCTCCAAGTAGAGACCTTCAAACAGTCTTCTAGGCCAACCAGCAGCTGTAAATCTTAAATATAAGACCCCGGTCATGGCCCCCAGCCACAGACGCAGAGCGGCTCTGGTTCCAGGTGTAGCAGTTACCGTAGCGACGGTCCACCAGTGGGCGGAAGTCTCGCTCCAAATCGCACTCCACTCCATCGTACTTGCACTTTGTCACCAACTCCGCCAGTGACACGCCTGACAGCATAGTCTCTATTATCAGCTAAAGCCCCCCAAGGGTTCCCAACCGACTGAGGTCAGCTTCGTCTCGTCCAGCTGGCCAAGAACAATCGGCGTGAGGTCCTGAACTGCGGCCGTCGTTGCCGCTGCCCCGCTCGACCAGGACTCTGCAGCTGCGTCCCCTTCCTCCACGTCTTTCTCCTCCAGCGCTTGCTCAACCTGCAACCCAGCAGTGGGCTGACTGGGAAGAGGCGCTAGCAGCTCACAGCGGCATTGAAGATGAGGGCGATCTCCTGCTCTGCCCTGTGCGCCTTGGCCAGGTACTCCTCCGCCGTCAGGTCCTCAGCCGCGTCTGCCTGGAACTCCAGTGGGCGAGCCAGTGACTCTATCGACGTCCCATCCCAGTCCACCTGCACCTGTTTTGATTTTCAGCGTTTTTTGAAGCTGATGCGAGGTTACAGCCAAATCTTCCTTGGCCGAGTTGCTGATTGATTTGGGGGGTGTTGTGGACGACTTTGCTGCATTCGCTCCGGGGGATTCCAATGCCATTGCAGTGCTCATTAGTGATGCTTTAGGCGTGTTTGTTGTCATAACTTGTATGGGTGTGGAAGTAGGCTCAACTGCTACTTGAGTAGCATATTCCTTGGTGGCTACGGATTCTTTAGGTGTCGATGTATACTCAGTTTTTTGTGGAATCGTTTTAACAGTGGGCTTTGTTGTTCCTGGGGTTTCTCGATTCTTGGGGGTGCTGGGTTCATGAATTTCAGAAAACTTCTTGCTTGCCTTTACATCGTTGGTGGTAAACTCTTTAGCTTTAACGGTGGGCTTTGTTGTTCTAGGGATTTCTCGATTCTCGGGGGTGCTGGGTTCATGAATTTCAGAAAACTCCTTGCTTGCCTTTACCTCGGTGGTGGTAAACTCTTTAGCTTTAACAGTGGGCTTTGTTGTTCCTGGGGTTCCCCGATTCTCGGGGGTGCTGGGTTCATGAAACTTCTTGCTTGCCTTTACGTCGGTGGTGGTAAACTCTTTAGCTTTATCATTGGGCTTTGTTGTTCCTGGGGTTTCTCGAATCTTGGGGGTGCTGGGTTCACGAATTTCAGAAAACTCCTTGCTTGCCTTTACCTCGGTGGTGGTAAACTCTTTAGCTTTAACAGTGGGCTTTGTTGTTCCTGGGGTTTCCCGAATCTCGGGGGTGCTGTGTTCATGAATTTTGGAAAACTTCTTGCTTGCCTTTACGTCGGTGGTGATAAACTCTTTAGCTTTATCAGTGGGCTTTGTTGTTCCTGGGGTTTCTCGATTCTTGGGGGTGCTGGGTTCACGAACTTCAGAAAACTTCTTGCTTGCCTTTACCTCGGTGGTGGTAAACTCTTTAGCTTTAACAGTGGGCTTTGTTGTTCCTGGGGTTTCTCGATTCTTGGGGGTGCTGGGTTTACGAACTTCAGAAAACTTCTTGCTTGCCTGTACCTCGGTGGTGGTAAACTCTTTAGCTTTAACAGTGGTCTTTGTTGGTCCTGGGGTTTCTCGATTATTGGGGGTGCTGGGTTCATGAATTTTGGAAAACTTCATGCTTGCCTTAACGTCGGTGGTGGTAAACTCTTTAGCTTTAACAGTGGGCTTTGTTGTTCCTGGGGTTTCTCGATTCTTGGGGGTGCTGGGTTCACGAACTTCAGAAAACTTCTTGCTTGCCTTTACCTCGGTGGTGGTAAACTCTTTACCTTTAACAGTGGGCTTTGTTGTTCCTGGGGTTTCTCGATTCTTGGGGGTGCTGGGTTCACGAATTTCTGAAAACTCCTTGCCTGTCTTTACCTCGGTGGTAGTAAACTCTTTAGCTTTAACAGTGGGCTTTGTTGTTCCTGGGGTTTCTCGATTCTTGGGGGTGCTGGGTTTACGAACTTCAGAAAACTTCTTGCTTGCCTTTACCTCGGTGGTGGTAAACTCTTTAGCTTTAACAGTGGTCTTTGTTGGTCCTGGGGTTTCTCGATTATTGGGGGTGCTGGGTTCATGAATTTTGGAAAACTTCATGCTTGCCTTAACGTCGGTGGTGGTAAACTCTTTAGCTTTATCAGTGGGCTTTGTTGTTCCTGGGGTTTCTCGATTCTTGGGGGTGCTGGGTTCACGAGTTTCAGAAAACTCCTTGATTGCCTTTACCTCGGTGGTGGTAAACTCTTTAGCTTTAACAGTGGGCTTTGTTGTTCCTGGGGTTTCTCGATTCTTGGGGGTGCTGGGTTCACGAACTTCAGAAAACTTCTTGCTTGCCTTTACCTCGGTGGTGGTAAACTCTTTACCTTTAACAGTGGGCTTTGTTGTTCCTGGGGTTTCTCGATTCTTGGGGGTGCTGGGTTCACGAATTTCAGAAAACTCCTTGCCTGTCTTTACCTCGGTGGTAGTAAACTCTTTAGCTTTAACAGTGGGCTTTGTTGTTCCTGGGGTTTCTCGATTCTTGGGGGTGCTGGGTTTACGAACTTCAGAAAACTTCTTGCTTGCCTTTACCTCGGTGGTGGTAAACTCTTTAGCTTTAACAGTGGTCTTTGTTGGTCCTGTGGTTTCTCGATTATTGGGGGTGCTGGGTTCATGAATTTTGGAAAACTTCATGCTTGCCTTAACGTCGGTGGTGGTAAACTCTTTAGCTTTATCAGTGGGCTTTGTTGTTCCTGGGGTTTCTCGATTCTTGGGGGTGCTGGGTTCACGAGTTTCAGAAAACTCCTTGCTTGTCTTTACCTCGGTGGTGGTAAACTCTTTAGCTTTAACAGTGGGCTTTGTTGTTCCTGGGGTTTCTCGATTCTTGGGGGTGCTGGGTTCACGAATTTCAGAAAACTCCTTGCTTGCCTTTGCCTCGGTGGTGGTAAACTCTTTAGCTTTAACAGTGGGCTTGGTGGATGTAAGCATGGTTGCTGAGCTGGTTTCTACAGCAGCCGCTGAAGTGGGGCTTGCATCTGAATGACCACAAAACATAGCCTGCATAATATAAACTAAATGACCAACTGGTTGGGAACTGGCAAATGGGCCAAAAATGGCCGTTAGTTATATGATCGCCGATGCTGGATCTGTGGGCAATTAGAACTCCTCGATCCTCGCTTTCGCCTCCACCTGGCTCCCCAGGCCCCCAAAGCGAACCTTCCACTGCCACTTCAAACATGCAGTTTCTAGTTTGCAAGGTCTAAATTATAGAAAATTCAATGATCGGCCAAACTTTGGCCTCCGTCGGGCAGCTGCCAGTACCAGCTTCCGTTTGGCTCCAGCCCATCATCTGCCTGGCGCAGACTGACCCAGTAGTAGTTCGCCTAAATTGCGCTGGCTGGCAAACGCATTGGAGAGGGGCTGGACTTACCTTGTCACGCAGGCTCTGTGACAGAGCCTGGATGGCCTCCTTGGTGTAGGGGACGGCGAGGTGTCCGCCGTTGCTGCGGCAGAAGTCTCCCGCCTCGTCAAAGCTCAGCATGTCTTTGCTGAGGGAGCCAGAAAAGCAGGAGTCCAGCAGATGGACGCTGCCCTCCAGTGCCTCGCATGCCTCCAAGCCTGGCACAAGAGCAGAAATTGTCAGAGAGGGGAAAAATGTAGTCATACTAGGTGCATTTCCAAAATAAATTGGCAGCGGATTTTTTAGTACTGAAAATTTTTTTGGCCCAAGTTCCCCCCTCTTCCCCCCCCCCCCCCCCGCCCCTACCCTCTAAGCAAAATCCTATATCCGCCCATGCCACTATGGATTTTTGTGGGACGAAGGAGAATGGAACCTTTGGTGGGGGTTTTTGGGGCGATTTCTTTAGTTGTTGTCGTGGTCTGGATGATTGTCGTAGAAGCTTCAGTCGATGGGCGTTGAGTTGTTGGTTCTACAATTTTCACCATTTTATTGACCCACATTCAAATTAAGCCTTTGAAAGCTTTCGCGGTGTGAGAAGTCAGTTTATTAGTCAATCAACACTGTACTGTAAAACGTCACCTAACACTTGGTAAACGCCATTCACAAATCCAACTCAGAAGAGTGTGCGAACCTTTGGGAAACTGACAGAGAGGCAGTCGGTCCTCGTTTTGGTTTACGTCGACAAAGCCATGACGATCAGTAAAAATAACAGCATGGTTCTCCCCTACACCGACGCTATTCGGCTCTTTCCCCGACCAAAAGAGTCCAGACGATGCTGCAATCGGCCAGTATTAACTTCATTTTCATAAACCAGTGAGCCGTAACTCTTAGAGCCGTCGGGCATATGCCAGAACCAGCTCCCGTTCGGCTCAGGCCCTGTGGACTCCTGCACCAGATTCACCAAGAGCATCTGCTGCAATCGTATGCGCCAATCAAATTCTCGCCAGCTGGACGAAATGAGGGACTAGCATCTGACCAGTGCAGACCAGAGAAGACGGGGCGGAGCTTGTCGAGTATGGCGTCAAGAAGAGGGCGAGTGTTTGGGGCGGCCAGAAAGCCGCCCAGGGCCGTGCAGAAGGTGAGGGCATCGTTGTAGTTCATGGTGCGGTTGGTGAGGCTGGCGAAGCAGGAGCCCCCTTCGTCCACCATCAGCGGCCAGGCCAGACAGCGGCTCAGCCCATCTGCAGTCAAAGACAGCCTTTCTGAGAAAGTAGAATGAAGAAAGAAAAGCTGTGGAAAAATAAAAAGTCCAAACAGTGCTCCTTGATGATCGGCAGCACTGGTGTTGCTGCAACCGCTGAACGAATGAGAGTGACAAAGGTGCGGGAGAAGAGACGATTGGACCTTGCAAGAAAAGGGTGAGAATGAAGAGCGGAAGCTTGACTCCGGCCATGGAGTTGAACGAAATCTGCTCCGTCTTCCTCCACGCCTTTTTGCCTCTCCCGTTCCAACGCATCTTTTTATCCTTTTTCCCTTCAATTTCCTAAGAAAGCACAGCATAGCCTAATGAAATCCAATTTAATAAAAGTTTTTTTGAGATTTGTGGCAGTCTCTGATATCGGGAAAAGTTTTTCGATCTTGCCCTGCCATTTTGCCATCATTAGAGATTGACCTCACCCCAAAACTGTGGTGGCTGGCAACAAAATCATTATCTAACCTCAGCTCAGTCAGCACACTTTCCCGATTGACCCTTTTTCTTTCACCTCAACCCATCAGCGCACATATTACATAACATTTTTGCTCCAGCAGCCCCTAACCCTCACCCGTTTACATCATGCCTTCAGTTGATTTCCTATGTTGAATATTTTATCGCAGGGAGATTCGTGTGAGGCTAACAAATTTATGACTGCTGACCATGAAGATAGGAAAAGTTCAGAAGTTCAGAAAAAAGTATCGAAAACTACATCACAAGAGAATTGTTCATTATTACACCGGCTCATCAGATCCTTTGGCCTTAAAAACCCTTCAAAAAGTGAAGGTTTAAAAAAACAATTCAGGAACGTTTTGAGATAGACGTAGTGCAGCTTGGATTGTAGCTTGATTAGATTTGGGAAGGGACTGAAAACTGCTGATTCCAAATGGACGAAGGTGGTATACGAGGTACTCCATCATCCGCATTTGGTTTGGATTCACGTAATGGAATGATACAGCGTAATCACTGCAGCAAGAGACACCCTTCAAACGATTAATCGTAACAATAAACCTAGTTTTTCAACCCTTAAGAATGCTCAATCTTCCATAAATAACTTAAAATTAGATCTAAGGCAAGAAAACAGTTTGCAGTGACTCAATAGAACCTGCGTTCTGGGAAGCAAGTGATACCTTGAGGAGAGTGTACCAACTGTTGGCGATGGCCCAGTAGCTGGGGTCGCCGTCAGCCAGGTGTATGCTGTCCTCCATATTGAGGTAGTGGAAGCGGGAGGCTCCGCTTGCATCGCGGGAGTCCCCGGCCTGCACT
>JASANA010007767.1:0-11369 GCA_030248095.1 Ptycholaimellus sp. GST1_10 | reverse complement strand
CTATAGAGGTTACTGAACTTTTGTCCTCAGGTATATATATGTATATCTGGAAATGCTGTCCACGGGCGAATTCTCAACGGATCTTGACAAACTTTTTTTTCCTGAAAGGTAATGCTATTTTAGGAAGATCTGGAGGGGTAGACCCGGAATCTGAGCATTTGAAACATTACTTTTTTGGGTAGAAAGGTCACAAAATTGCAATATACAGATTTTGCACTGTAGCACCTGAAATATTGAGAATTGCACAGGCGACTTGAGTTTGTTTGTTCACAAGTCATATATAGCGATTCCAAATCTGTGCTTACTTTTGAAAATGGTTGAGAAACCACAGACTTACCCTCTTGAGTGACAAACTTTCATGCACAGCAATGGCATCAATAATCAGTAACAGCTGAACGGCTAAGAATTGAAAAGAGGACTTGAGTTTTTTTGTTCACAAGTCATATATAGCGATTCTAAATCTGTGCTTACTTTCGAAAATGGTTGAAAAACCACAGTCTTACCCTCTTGAGTGACAAACTTTCATGCACGGCAGTGTCATCAATAATCTGTAACAGCTGAACGGCTAAGAATTGAACAGAGGACTTGAGTTTTTTTGTTCACAAGTTGTACATAACGATTCCAAATTTGTGCTTACTTTTGAAAATGGGTGAAAAACCACAGACTTATATTCTTAAGTGACCAACTTTCATGCATGGCAATGACATCAATGATCAGTAACAGCTGAACGGCTTAGAATTGAACAGAGAACTTTGGTTTTTTGATTCACAATTTGTACATAACAATTCCAAATATGTGCTTACTTTTGAAAATGGGTGAGTAACCACAGATTTGCCCTTTGGAGTGACAAAATTCCATGCATTCATATTGTAATCTGGAAGGTGGTGTGCTCCGCGGTCACCTATTGCGCTTTGCGCCATATACTTGTTTCTTCGAAACTAGACACAATTCTAAGACTTTTGGTGGCTTGTGGGTGGTCAAAACGCAAAATTCGATTTTTGGCGAATTTTTGAAATTTCGAAAATGACCAAAACTTTGACCGCGTATAACTCAATTTTTACTGAACGGATTTTAATGATTCAAGGAATGACTGATTTAATGACGCCATTCGATTTGTCTTGACAAGAAGAATATTTTCTTTTTTTGTTCATCTCTTTACGATCAAATCCTTCGGAGTTATTCACAAAAACCGATTTGCAGAGATTTCAAAATTTTGCTTTTTAGCCATTTTCAATATCAAAACTCGATTTTCCGACAACGGCACCCAGATTTTCTGAAAATTCAGTTAATTTTACCCCCATATACCAAAGCAGAGCTCTGTAAACTGGGAGCCACGAGAGGTATTTGAGGGTGAATATATACCAAAGAAAGTAAGTACTCAAAACTGTGCAGATATGAAACTCTGCCTAGCAACGCCCAAAGCAAAGTTCTGAGATTGGCAAAGAGGCCAAAATGGAGTGCATGGATCCCCAATGCTGTGAGGGTGTGGAAGAGAAGGAGAGTGGCCTAAATGGAGGTGAGATTCAGCTTGCATGAAGCATGAATCTATTGTGAAGCATGAATGGGCTGTGATAGTAGAGAGGTATGAGTGGTTTGATGTGATGTGTGAGCGTGCATCAGACAACCTGGCGATGGTGACGTGGGCGGCCATCGTCGGTGACGTCGTCCTCGGCGTCGTCGGCTACATCGTAGCCTTCTTCGCGTGGCGCGCCTGGGTTCGCTCGCGCGAGTCCGGCCGCGCCCTCCGCTATTCCTTCCACGCGGCGGAGGTTGGAAATGAATGAGAGCGCCATAGTGAATGAGTGTGAATGTACGAAAGGCAGGCCAGACAGAGGTCGCGCTGGCCATGCTCGTGTCCAACCACGAGCGGGGGAAGGAAGACGGAAGGCTGGCGCAGGATGTCGGCGCTGTGGCCGTCGGCATCCTCGGGAAGAAATAGATTCGCGTTATTTCTGTTATGGCGGTTTCTGGTTGTTGTCCTCGTTTCTGAATGCGTTCTCTTGAGAAGCGTTTGTTGAGCGTGTCACAGCCGTGAACATAGGCCTGTCAATCCCTGCGGGTAAACGGAGGCTGGACAGTGCAGAACAGGAAGAAAGGGCATCATCTGAAAAGAAAGACGGCACTTGCTTTTTGGAAAGTCGAGAAGAAAATCCAACAAAAAAACTCACAACAGCTTGTGGAGGCGATCTGCTAAACCTTCAAAACTTCCTAAAAACTCCAGTACCTTCTACTATAATAGAGCAGAGTGCGGGTGTGGAAAACGTTGCAGATCTTCTCTTGTCCCGTGGTGTCGGGGACTTTGAAGGTCAGAATACCCTAAAGCAAAACCCAAAAATGGTTTGTGCGAAGCATAAGCAAGAACTACTACAAAACGAGCCGTGGATGTCTTACCGAATTACACAAAGCCTGTCTACAAAGCTAAAGAAAGGGCAAAGCAAAAAGGCCAAAATTCGAGTTGAAGTTTGCGGATTCGAAGTAGAATATGAAGGACTGAAACATGAAACAAAAGTTGCTGTTGACCGTGTTTACATGACAAAGTACGGATCAAATAGGCTTCTTCAACGAACTTACATTTTCCTACCAGTAGGAACTCCCCTCTGCCTTGAACACAAAAACAAAGAGTTGGAAATCATAGAATACACACACAGAAATGAAAATGATAATTGCGATCAACATGAAATAGAGGTATCGGATGAGCAAATGGAAGAAGATTTTGGAACCTGCTCAGTAGCAGAAAGCAAATCCAGCTACATCATATCGGAACATTCCCAATCTCAGTCAAAATAATCTACAATCCCACGATTGTTTTGTGAGGAAGAAAGAAAACTAAGCAAAGACATCCAAGAGCTCTCTTGCAAAATTGGACATCCAGTAAATGTGGTGAAAAAAGCATGGGACCAAGTTTTAACCAAATATAAGAAACGAAAAGTCCTCCAGTTCAAAAGATTTACGAGCAGAATCGCCGATTTCGTTCATGGGGAAGGTGCCATAGAAGTGATGAGAAAAATGTGCGAAGCTTATGACTCCGACGGAACTTCAAGCATTGAGAAAGTGGACAAAATCATGGAATATCTGGCATCAGCGTTCGCCACTACTACATCACCAGCAAAAAAGAAACAGCTATTGTCACTGGTAGCAGCAGATTTGCCCTATGCAACCATACAAACATTCATTCCAAACCTCTCCAGTTACTACTTTTGGCAAGCTCGTCGCTATGTTTGGACCAGGTGCACTTGGAAAACCGCGAAGAACAAAGCAACTTTGGAACTTTATCGGCTATATTACATCATTGGCCGTGGTGACAGATCTGCCGTTTGGCGTTAGAAACGTGAACCTGGATGAACGAAGCGAAGATGGAGAAAGACTAATGGTTACAGTTCCCAACGTCATGCGAATGCTTGACCCAGCCTGAATAGCGATTGAGTACGACAACTGCTTGATGGAAAACAATATGTACAACCAAATGAGACTTCCTCACTCAACAATAAAAAAAACTGCTGAAAGCTTGCAAGGCAGAAACCAGGCACTCATCCCATGGTGTTGACTACTACTACGCCAAAGATGCACTAGAGGCATTCGATGAATTAGAGAACATCAACCAACTCTATTCACCAAACAACTTACCAGACACCCATCCAAACACTGAGTTCAAACATAGGCTAAACAGAGCAAAGAATTATCTCCGGGTGAACTACAAACTCCATATCAAGCCAAACTCCAGAATTACTGACCACTGTGCGAACTTCGCATTGAGTGATCCCCAATCACCAAATCTCCAAGCCCAATGCAACCATGAACATGATATGTTTTGTGACCACTGCGAATTGCTAAAAAATATTCTCTCCGAAACTAACGAGCAGGCATCTTCGATTCAGCTGCAGGAGGTAGAAGTTGCCAGGATCCACTATGTAGCGATTCATAATGAAGCCAAAGAGAACCTTCAAAAGTTCAAACAGCATCAGCTGCGAACAGCTGTCAAAGAATAGGCTCGGCTAAACAACATCAAAGAAATGGGGACAGACACGTTTCATGTAACGCTAGACTGGGCAATGAAATGGGTGCCGCGGGAGGGACGTGAAAGTAGTCGCAGCTGGTTTGGAAAGTGAGGCGTAAGCTGGCACATCACAGTTGTGCTTGCGAAAAATCCCCATAACTCAGCCCTTTCACAGCAAAAACCCACCTATCATGTTGCACGGCATCTGGAGAGAACATACCTGCATATATTGCAGCAATCAAACCAAAAAAGCAAAGATGTCTATGCTATTTTACTGCATCTTTGCCAACAGCTCAAGTCCGAATTCAGCCATCTCAAGAAAATTAGAATACAGAGCGATAAAGCAGGCTGCTACCATAACACAGTCCTGTTTGTCAGCATGAAAAAGCTGAGCACGGAATGTGGGGTTCAAGTGAGCCGATGGGACTTCACAGAACCACAATCAGGGAAATCCGTCTGTGATCGTCAAGCAGCCCGCATCAAAAACCACATTATTAGATACTTGGCAGAACGCCAAAGCTGCAGAACAGCAGAGGAGCTTGCAGCTTGCATTGTATCTCACAACGGGCTTACGGGTGTTCATACGTTCGTGGGAACAATTAGTCAGGCCAATGATGGGAAAACAGCAACTTTAGCGGGAAGGGTTTGAAGATGAAGGGATCCGGCGGGCTTATGGCATAGGCCCTGGTATCCTTCAACTGCACGTCAAATTGCCTAAACTAAGCTTTTCCTCAACCTTTGAACAAACCCACAGATACGTCGAAAACATTCGGTTTACGTCATATGCTTCCACTAAAGATATCGTTCAAGCTGCGAAATCCAAAGGAACATTTTGGCATATACTGGCAACCAATAATGGTCAAAGATAGTGGGAAAGGGGAATAAACAGGTTGGAAATATCAGCTGGAAATATAATATCAGCAATATCAGCAATCAGCAAATAGTGCACGTTGTGGGAAGAACCGACTGCAAATGCTGATCTCACGTAGTGCATGTTGTTGGCAGAGTTTACTGCAAAGACTGCTATCACGTAGTGCTTGTTGTGGACCGAGTTTACTGCAAAGACTTCTCTCCCGTAGTACATGTGGTTGGCAGGGTTAACTGCAAAGACTAATCTTACGTAGTGCATGTTAGGGGCAGAGCCGACTTCAAAAACTGCTCTTACGTAGTGCAAGTTTTGGGCAGAGTTTACTGCAAAGACTGCTCTCACGTAGTGCTAGTTCTTGGCAGAATTTACTGCAGAGACTGCTCTCAAGTAGGGCATGTTGTGGGCAGAGTTTACTGCAAAGACTGCTCTCACGTAGTGCATGTTGTGGACAGAGCCGACTGCAAAGACTGTTCTCATGTAGTACATGTTGTTGGCAGAGTTTACTGCAAAGGCTAATCTCACGTAGTTCATGTTGTGGGCAGAACCGACTGCAAAGACTGATCTCACGTAGTACATGGTGTGGACAGAGTTTACTGCAAAGACTGCTCTCACGTAGTGTATGATGTGGGCAGAGTTTACTGCAAAGACTGATCTCACGTAGTGCATATTGTGGGCAGAGTTTACTGCAAAGACTGATCTCACGAAGTGCAAGTTGTTGGTAGGGTTCACTGCAAAGACTGCTCTCACGTAGTATATGTTGTGGACAGAGTTTACTGCAAAGACTGCTCTCACGTAGTATATGTTGTGGGCAGAGTTTATTGCAAAGACTGCTATCACGTAGTGCATGTTGTGGGCAGAGCCGACTTCAAAAACTGCTCTCACGTAGTGCATGTTTTGGGCAGAGTTTACTGCAAAACTGCTCTCACGTAGTGCTAGTTCTTGGCAGAATTTACTGCAGAGACTGCTCTCAAGTAGGGCATGTTGTGGGCAGAGTTTACTGCAAAGACTGCTCTCATGTAGTGCATGTTGTGGAAAGAGCCGACTGCAAAGACTGTTCTCATGTATTACATGTTGTTGTCAGAGTTTACTGCAAAGGCTAATCTCACGTAGTTCACGTTGTGGGCAGAACTGACTGCAAAGACTGATCTCACGTAGTGCATGTTGAGGGTAGGGTTCACTGCAAAGACTGATCTCACGTAGTATATGTTGTGGGCATAGTTTACTGCAAAGACTGCTCTCACGTAGTGTATGATGTGGGCAGAGTTTACTGCAAAGACTGATCTCCAAACCCGGACCTTTTGAAACATTACTTTTTTAGGTATAAATATTGAAAAGTTAAAGGGTTGCTAAAAAGGGTTAAAGGGTTGAAAGGGTTAAAAGTTAAGTTGCTAAATAGGGTGAAAGCTCAACGGATTTAGACACATTTTTTTGCTGAAAGGCTGAAAGGTATTAAGGTTTTAGGAAAATCTGGAGGGTTTGTGGCGTGTTTTTGGGGTGTTTAGCTCCGCGGTTACCTATTTCGCTTTGCGCCATATACTTGTTGATAATGTTCGTAAGTTATATTCAATCGAATTTCCAACCTCAATTTCGGCATAAAGGAGGCCGAAAATCAAAATTCTGGAGGTCTAATGTCACCCTCCAGGGCTGATATACTCTAGTGACGTTGGGACTGGAGCCCCAGCTATAGCCTAACAGAATGGATGGCGGGCGGCGGACGGATAACAGACGCACACGTTTTAAAAGTTTTTTAGCCATAGATTTCCCAATTCCCAACCAATTTTGACAAAGTTTATTTGATTGAATCCGTGTTTGCTGTGTCTATTGAGCCTACTTGCAGCTCTGTCAGTTGCCCATGGACTATTTGGCAGCCAATCATATTTTCAAAATCCGTAATGTGGCTTGTCATTGGCCTTTAAAGGCACAGTGCCAAAAAATGCACCTCCTCCGATCAAGCTAATATTTTTTTCCTAGTTACAGGCCACCAAGTTAGCGAGGCATGCATATTTAGTTTTTAAACTTTTCAACCAAATTTTTGAGAAAAAAAATCCTAAAGTTTCCTGTGTTGTAGCATAAGCAAAGGTTGAAAAAAATTCATGAAAATTTGAATGCTGATTTTCCGCTTTGTGCCGCGCAATAGTGGCTAAAAATAACTAAAATTAAAATATTAAGCCAAAAAAATTGGGCAAAATCGAATCACTGTGAAGCGCGCGGCCCAAAAACTGGCAGAAATAGGTGTTTTTGATGGTTTTTGGAGGTTTTTCCTACATTTTCATAACTTAAAATTTTTTTACGCAAACAAGACCCTATTTTTTGCAATGTACGCCTAAAAATTGACCTAAATCATAGAGATACGTTCAAATTAATGAAAAATTTTTTTTTATGATTTTTACCCCTTCAAAAAACCGTAAAATTTTTTTGAAAAAGTTTTGACTTATTTTTATGATTATTGGTCAATTTTGAGGCGTACATTTCAAAAATCAGGGTCATATTTGCATAAAAAATTTTTAAGTTATGAAAATGTAGGAAAAACCTCCAAAAACCATCAAAAACACCTATTTTTGCCAGTTTTTGGGCCGCGCGCTTCACAGTGATTCGATTTTGCCCAATTTTTTTGGCTTAATATTTTAATTTTAGTTGTTTTTAGCCACTATTGCGCGGCACAAAGCGGGAAATCAGTATTAAAATTTTCATGAATTTTTTTCACCCTTTGCCTATGCTACAACACAGGAAACTTTAGGATTTTTTTCTCAAAAATTTGGTTGATTTGCACTGACATCTTCTGGAAAGCGCCCAGCTGCTCTACTTTTGAGCTAGGGTCTTATGATCATGAAACCTCGGAGAGGTCTGTAGCAGCAGTTCAAAAAAGTTTCGAAACTCCTGAACAGTGCAATACTGCTACAAGGCTATCTTTGGGGGCTTATTAAAGCCTATTACAAACCAAAGAGCCATCAAAGACCTGTCAGATTTGCACTGTTTTTTCGTCAAATGTCAAATGTAACTCCATTTTTTATTTGGACCCGTTGAAACCTGTTTTACTTTTGTGTAAAACGTTTTAAATTAGTGTTTAAAAGTGTTTAATTTGTTTAGTGTTTACAAATTGATAATACTGGTGAATAAAAAGCATGAATATAACATCAGAAAGTCAGGAGAAAGAGCTGATCAGAAAACATATTTTAAATAGACTTAAATTCTATAATTTAGATTTTCATTTTGGGACATATACTGCACAATTTATGAAATATAATCAGTTACTGGTTCACTGCCAAAAAGTACCAAATGGAAACATTGCCTAAAGATTTGACACCAATGCCAGTGCCTGATTGCTGGGAGACACTCCTGAAACGACGAGAAGGATATGAGTATTATGTTATTGCAGTTGACTGGCTTAAACAATCCACAAGAAAATTAGGTCTAACTTTAAGCTACCATTCGTGTGATGTTGTAGTTTCTGATTTATCACCTGATAGTGTGGCTTTAGATGCATTTCAATTGCTTGATCGAATCATTGCAATAAATGGTATTCGCCTTCGAAATGAGAAGCATGCAAGAGATATTATTATAGGCTCACATGGTAAATTCCAAGCAATAATAGAACGACCCACTTTGCCTAAAACTCATAAAAACAATCTGAACATGAAATCTGAAGTTTTGTCCAGGTGTTTAGAGAAATGCAATCCTAATGATAGACGTGATGTTCACCCATCAATGGCAAGAGATGTTATTGGAATTTCAAATCTTCAAAGACAGCGACACAAAGCTATTTCTCATCTTCAACCACCGAAATCAATTCTTCAAACGAATGGTGGTTTCACTGCTAAGTGTGCAAATGTAAAGATGATGAACGAACCCTTACAACATAATATACCCTCAGACACGTCAGAAAATGCTGTTTTGCAACATATACCTTATTATTTCGAATGAATACTACTACTATTTATAATTAATTTTTATTACTGATTTGCCTTTAATTCAGCGTTTGCCAGTAATTTTGATAAAAACATCTTACCCATTTTGGACTGGTATTATACCATAATGCGGCAAAAAGCAAAAACGTCAAACAAGTATATGGCGCAAAGCGCAATAGGTGACCGCGGAGCGCACCACCTTCCAGCTTACAATATGAATGCATGGAATTTTGTCACTCCTAAGGGCAAGCCTGTGGTTTCTCACCTATTTTCAAAAGTAAGCACTGATTTAGAATCGCTATTAATGACTTGTATACAAAAAACTCAAGTCCTCTGTTCAATTCTTAGCCGTTCAGATTTTACTGATTATTGATGACATTGCCGTGCAATAAAGTTTTGTCACTCAAGAGAGGAAGTCTGTGGTTTCTCAACCATTTTCGAAAGTAAGCACATATTTAAAATCGCTATATATGACTTGTGAACAAAAAAACTCAAGTCCTCTGTTCAATTCTTAGCCGTTCAGATGTTACTGATTATTGATGACATTGCTGTGCGTGAAAGTTTGTCACTCAAGAAAGTAAGTCTGTGGTTTCTCAACCATTTTCAAAAATAAGCACAGATTTGGAATTGCTGTATATGACTTGTGAACAAAAAAACTCAGGTTGTCTGTGTAATTCTTAGCCGTTCAGCTGTTACTGATTATTGATTACATTGCCGTACATAAAAGTTGGTCACTCAAGAGGGTAAGTCTGTGGTTTCTCAACCATTTTCGAAAGTAAGCACATATTTAAAATCGCTATATATGACTTGTGAACAAAAAAACTCAAGTCCTCTGTTCAATTCTTAGCCGTTCAGATGTTACTGATTATTGATGACATTGCTGTGCATGAAAGTTTGTCACTCAAGAAAGTAAGTCTGTGGTTTCTCAACCATTTTCAAAAATAAGCACAGATTTGGAATTGCTATATACGACTTGTGAACAAAAAAACTCAAGTCTTCTGTGCAATTCTCAAGATTACAGGAGCTACAGCGCAAAAACGGTATATTGCGATTTTCAAGCCTTTCTACCCAAATAAGTAATGTTTCAAATGCTCCGATTCCGGGTCTACCCCTCCAGATCTTCCTAAAGTAGCATTACCTTTCAGGAAAAAAAAGTTTGTCAAGATCCGTTGAGAATTCGCCCGTTCCCAGCATTTCCAGAAATACATATATATATATGAGGACAAAAGTTTAGTAAACTCTATAGACTGCGGAGCGGCCCTTCGGGCCGCTCTGCGGTAAAAAATTACTGTCCTAGTGTAATTTGCTCCTATATGTATGTATGAATCAGTAAGTATGTAAATAACTAAAGATAAATCATTAAAAAATCATGATGCCTATTCCCCCTTCCCCAGCAAAACTAGATAGAGTTCCGCGAAGCCACTGGCCGCTGGCTTAACCCCCCCCCCTAAATAACCCCTCAGACCCGATCTAAATTAGAAAACCTCTCTTTAACAAACACGAGAATATTGACAGTGTTTAAAATAAAAAAATCCGCCATGCAAGAACAGGGCTGCAGTTCAACATTGAATCTTAATGCATCTGTGTTACATGCAAGAACATGGCTGCAGTTCAACATTGAGGCTTACTGCAGCCGTTATGCATGCACGAACAGGGATGCAGTTCAACATAGAAGCTTAGTGCAGCCGTTCTGCATGCAAGAACAGTGCTGCAGTTCAACATAGAAGCTTACTGCAGCTGTGGTACATGTAAGAACAGGGCTGACGTTCAACAAAGAAGCTTACTGCAGCTGTGTTACGTGCAAGAACAGGGCTGCCGTTCAACAAAGAAGCTTACTGCAGCTGTGTTACGTGCAAGAACAGGGATGCAGCTCAACATAGAAGCTTTGTGCAGCCGTTCTGCATGCAAGAACAGTGATGCAGTTCAACATAGAAACTTACTGCAGCTGTGTTTCATGCAAGGACATGGCTGCAGCTCTACATTGGCTGACTGCAGCCGATCTGCATGCAAGAACAGGGATGCAGTTCATTATTAAAGGCATGAATGACGAACTCACGAACTCCACGTCCCCCACCTCCACCGCGGTACTGCCAGCCCCGACCACCGTTGTAGCCTCCATGGCCTCGTTCTCCATAGCCAGCCTGCTGGCTGCGCCAGCGCTGAGCCTCCTTCTTGCTCTCAAAGTAGCGCACTGGAGCGAAGGCATTGCTCGGCTGGTCGTAGTGGTGGCTAACGTTTCCTAGAAAAAACTGATCAATGTCCATTACCCATAACAATCAAAAGTAGTCCTTCAGTTCCCAACGAAACATCAACTGGCCTAGTCACAAAAAATCCCTATAAGTAAAAGAAGAACCAGAGTCGGCGGCCAGGCGCTTGCCAGCTCCGGAATGCTCCTGGCGTCGGTCATTGGGGCGTTTGCGATGGGGAGGGACGTAGTAGGTCCCGGCATCCTGCCCGGCAAACTCTTCCCCGCACCGCACTCCACCGCCGCCAGCCGCCTTTTCCTCAAACAATCCACCCTTTCTCACCATCCATCATAACTCTCATTCATACCCCCCTTTTAGGCCTCATGCGCCTCCTGTTCTTCACCTTTGTCCAAGAA
>JASANA010007765.1:0-11790 GCA_030248095.1 Ptycholaimellus sp. GST1_10 | reverse complement strand
CTCTTATCTATATTTTATCTGCGATTGAAGTAGGGGAAATTTTTTATTCAGCTTAATTTGAATTCTTCTTGCAACTGAAGTGGATGCGAAATTTTTTCTTAGCAAATAACTAAGTTTTATACCTTAGATTGTGAACTTAGTGCACTGTAAAAATTATCGTCAGTCCAATGTAAAACTGGATTAATTAATGATAAGAGAGCACCTTACTTTAATGGCAATTGATTCGGTCAAAATATAGTTGGCTCCCAAATTTTGCAGAATTTACCCATTAGTTGAAATGTATTTTTTTTCATATCTTTAATATAATATTAATATTTTAATATATTTTTTAAAATTTTAAGTCCAAAATTTTGTCTATTTCTTTAAAAACTATCATATGTACGTAGAATTAGACCAAGGTATAGACCAAGGTACCAATTAATTGCAATGGAGATGGGTAGCAGAGTCAGTTATAAATTTTTTTCTATACATATTTTTTTAAAATGTTTTTACATTTTACTTTTTTTTCGGGAGCTCAGATTTTAAATACACTTATTAGTTTTTTGGCCAGGTGCTCTCTATAAGATTCAATTAATCCAGTTTTACATTGGACTGACGATAATTTTTACAGTGCACAAAGTTCACAATCTAAGGTATAAAACTTATTTCTTTGCTAAGAAAAAATTTCATCCACTTCAGATCCAAGTAGAATTTAAATTAAGCTGAATAAAAAATTTCCCCTACTTCAATCGCAGATAAAATATAGATAAGAGATACTTTTTGGGTTAGTAAAACCCACTATATAATAATTACTATAGTGACGTTAAGTTTGTAGCCCCAGACAGCAGACAGATAACGGACTGATACTTTTTTAAAAGTTTTTTTAGCCATACCTCGCCCAATTCTCAACCAATTTTGACGTACTTTTTTTTTAAAGAAAGCTCTGTTTGCTGCATCCACTGAGCCTCCTGGCAAATCTATAACAAGCACACAGAATTAATGGCATCGATTCATTATTTTCAAAATCCGTAATAGGGTTTGTCCTTGGCTGATTATAAGTGAATTGTTCAAGCTGACAAACTATAACTGCAGGAATAGGCAAAAACATATGAACATATGTATATGAATTTAGCCAAAAACTTAATTTTCGTTCTGTTCTGCATTATTATTGGGTTAATTCAGTAGAAATTTTATGATCAGATTTAAATCTTTTGTTCTGTCAGAAACAGTATCGGCTAACCTTTAGTTTGAAAGTGATATGCACAAGTCAAAAATAAAACCCATTTGTTTAGATCTAACTAAAAATCTAAAAATAACTCAGGCTAGAATTAATATTTTCGACCAATGCCAACGTGAGAGACATTGTGAAAACTATTCTTATACATGAGATGTGTGATCTTCAAAAATTCACCTTTTCCTGCAGCTTTACATTAAATGTCTCGGAAAAATGTAATACTTTAGATATTAAAAGTGAAATAACGCTGCAAACTAATTATATTACTCAAACGCCATCAAATATGTCCAAAATCATTACAACAAAGCTATCAACAACAGTTTCAACATTATCATATTACCGAAACATTGTCAACCACGCCTCCCACAACGATTACATCATCCGGAACGAATGCAAGCTCAAACGTCTGTAATTGTTGTTCTTTATTACACAAAAGTAATCGCAAACTATTTGGTAAGATTTTAAAATGGTCTCATAATACCCATATAACGCTTTTAAAATGGACAATTCACAATTGGCTGTATTTCTGTATTCGCAAGTCAACCAACCGATGCAGACTACATGAAATCAATTTGTCCAACTATTTAGGTTACAGAAATGCACGGAGGCGGGGCTGTGGGTGAAGGCGGGCGGCTTGTGTTCACGGCCGGGTCTGACCATGGAGGCTGGCGGAGGCAGCCTGGAGTCCATGATGAAAGCCTGCCCAGGCTGTCCGGCGGCCTTCTCCTCGTTCCACTCAAGCGCTCCGATTGGGAGCGCAGGCCATCGCATCTTCTCATGGCCGTTTCACGCTGCCTCATGTTCTCAGCCTTACTTCCAAAGACCTGCCTGGATTCTGGAAAGGGCCCTGGCACTAGCACTGTGGCAGAAGAATGACTCCGCTACAAAAGAAGGCTGGTTCTGGCGCCATCCCGAGCGCAGCAACACCGGGGCGATACATTGTGTGGTTCTTAAGCTTAACCATATTGCTGAGACTTTGAGTACCTGAGGGAGAAGGAGTGCAGAGAAGCTATTGAACAAATCCTGGCTAGACACCCAGAATTGGAGGAGGAGAAGAGCCTGTTTGAAGGCATTCTGGCTCGAAAAGGGCCTGAAGGGTGAAACTGGGCAAATGAACTACACCAAAATCGAGGAACTCAAAGAGCTGCTTTGTCACCGGAAGGCAAGTGAGAATCCTGAGGATGTCCAGAGGTGACTGGTTCTGTATGTTCAGCTGGAAGTCTATGCCATCACCAAGACTGGAGCTGACACTTTTGCTGGTCAGCAAGAAGAAAACAAGAGCCCTGCATACTCAGATGAAGAGGAGGCAGAAGCAGAGGTGAAGGAGAAGAGACAGTTAACTCTGGAGAGAGTGAAAGGGGCTGCAGCTAGGCTAGTTGCAATGGAGAACCTGATGCATTCACGGAAAGAAATCAGAAGAAGACGAGAGCAGTTTGAAACTGGCCAGAGCCTAGCTGACTTGCCTGAAGAAGAAAGGAAAGCTCGACATGTTTGAAGTCATGGTCTCAATCCAGCTTGTGCGTTGTGTGAACTGTGAGGAGTGGATACGTCTGGCAGCAGGAAGTTACATCAAGGACTCACAGGTCCAGAAGTTCAGCCACAAAATGCTCAAGTCATTGGAAAATGTGACTGCCAACATTGACCCTGGGAAATACCAAGACCCCAGGGTGCAAGAAGATGCCAAGCTTCGAAAAGAAGATGATGCTTCTGGCCATTCAAGAGATGAAGAAGGACATCGACGAGCATCATACCAACTCTGTAGAAGAAGGAAAGCTTCACATCTGCAAGTATTCCAGCCAGAAGTACAGGGAGGGGAAGCCACCAGCCATCTCCTTCTGGAATGGAATGCACCCAGACAAAATTACAATGCAGCTTGCTGGAATTGGAGAGCTTGGAGAACACATCATTGCACTCCAAACACCCTTCCTAGGGCTAAACACCCTTCCTCAAGCTGAATATATCAATGCTGCTGTCATTGAGACACTGCATTGAAGTAGTTGTGGTAGAAACTCCGTACATGTTGAAATTTGGTATTTCTTGAATATATCAATGCTGCTGTCATTTTGAAATGCAGTTAAAAAGATACTGCATTGAAGTAGTTGTGATAGCAATTCGTACATGTTTAATTTGGGTATTTCTTGAATATATTAATGCTGCTGTGAGTTTTCAATGTAGTTAAAAAGACTCTGCATTGAAGTAGTTAAGATAGTAAATTCGTACTTGTTGAATTTGGTTATTTTTTGAATATATAAATGCTGCTGTTGTTTAGAAATGCAGTTAAAAAGACACTGCATTGAAGTAGTTGTGGTCGAAATTTCGTAAATGTTGAATTTGGGTACTTTTTGAATATATTAATGCTGCTGTCGTTTTGAAATTTAGTTAAAAAGACACTGCATTGCCAGTCATTGTGGTAGAAAATTTGTAAAATGTTGAATTTGAGTATTTTTTGAATATATTAATGCTTGCTGTCATTTTGAAATGTAGTTAAAAAGACACCGCATTGAAGTAGTTTTGGTAGTAAATTCGTACTTGTTGAATTTGGTTATTTTTTGAATATATTATTGCTGCCGTCATTTTGAAATGCAGTTAAAAAGACACTGCATTGAAGTAGTTGTGGTAGAAAATTCGTAAATGTTGAATTTGGGTATTTTTTGAATATATTAATGATGCTGTCGTTTTGAAATGCAGATAAAAGACACTGCATCAAGATAAGGTTGTGGTAGAAACTCCGTACATGTTGAATTTGGGTTTTTTTTGAATATATTAATGCTGCTGTCGTTTTGAAATGCAGTTAAAAGACACTGCATTCAAGTAGTTGTGGTAGAAACTCCGTACATGTTGAATTTGGGTATTTCTTGAATATATTAATGCTGCTGTCATTTTGAAATGTAGTTAAAAAGACACTGCATTGAAGTAGTTTTGGTAGTAAATTCGTACTTGTTGAATTTGGTTATTTTTTGAATATATTAATGCTGCTGTCGTTTTGAAATGCAGTTAAAAAGACACTAGCGTGAAAAGTAGTTGTGGTAGAAAATTCGTACATGTTTAATTTGGGTATTTCTTGAATATATTAATGCTGCTGTCATTTTGAAATGTAGTTAAAAAGACACTGCATTGAAGTATGTTGGTAGAAAATTTGTAAATGTTGAATTTGAGTATTTTTTGAATATATTAATGCTGCTGTCATTTTGAAATGTAGTTAAAAAGACACTGCATTGAAGTAATTTTGGTAGTAAATTCGTATTTGTTGAATTTGGTTATTTTTTGAATATATTATTGCTGCCGTCGTTTTGAAATGCAGTTAAAAAGACACTGCATCAAAGTACATTTTGGTAGTAAATTCGTACTTGTTGAATTTGGTTATTTTTTGAATATATTAATGCTGCTGTCGTTTTGAAATGCGGTTAAAAAGACACTGCATTGAAGTAGTTGTGGTCGAGAGTTCGTAAATGTTGAATTTGGGTTTTTTTGAATATATTAATGCTGCTGTCGTTTTGAAATGCAGTTAAAAGACACTGCATTCAAGTAGTTGTGGTAGAAACTCCGTACATGTTGAATTTGGGTATTTCTTGAATATATTAATGCTGCTGTCATTTTGAAATGTAAAAAGACACTGCATAAAAATAATTTTGGTAGTAAATTCGTACTTGTTGAATTTGGTTATTTTTTGAATATATTAATGCTGCTGTCGTTTTGAAATGCAGTTAAAAAGACACTGCATTGAAGTAGTTGTGGTATAAAATTCGTACATGTTTAATTTGGGTATTTCTAAATATATTAATGCTGCTGTCATTTTGAAATGTAGTTAAAAAGACACTGCATTGAAGTATGTTGGTAGTAAATTCGTACTTGTTGAATTTGGGTATTTTTTTAATTGGGCTTGCGCGAGCGGAGCGTTAGCAGAGCGGTAGCGGAGCGGTAGCGCCGAGCCCTGCTTATCGAGTAACACAACCATTGCGGCTTAGAATATCTTCAAAAGTTTTGAGATAATAGGTGCAATACTGATCAATTTAAAGGCCCCCAGGGCTCGGTATGGTGATGAAGGAATTTCTGACTTATTTGAACAGCAGGTGCGATTGCTCAGGTTTTCCAACAAAAATCTTTTGACTAATTCTAAGCCCTTAAACTGATCAAACAAAATTGATAGATTGGGCTTTATATATAAATGCATTGAAACATAAGAATTCTGAGTAGGTCCAAATGTAGGGAGCAGTCACATTCTGAGCCACGCCAAGTTATGCCTTCCGATTTTTCTAAGTTTTAACATGAACAAATTACAATCTCCACCTAATTCAGCTTTTTTAGCTTGGCAAGCTTTAGCACAGCATTCCTCGATTTTTGGCGATTTTTTTCTAACTCAAATTTGCAGTGCCTATGCTATAACGTGCGAACTTTCAGATTTTTTTTCTGGAATTTTTTTGCCAAAAGTGTGAAAACTAAAACTGCTTGCCCCACTAATTTGGTGCCTTCTATCCAAGAAAAAAATATGAGCTCGTTTTGAGGGGGTGCATTTTTTGGCATTGTGCCTTTAATGCAGGAGTACCATTGTATGTGAGGAGATCTATATACACATCAAGTGTTTGAGAATCATGGGATTCCAACTAGCTGTTTGTATAGCACCTACGCGGTACTCTCTATTTATTAAATACATTGGTTCAATTATTTTCATACGCCATTCATTATGCCATATATATATTTCTGGAAATGATGTCCACGGGCAAATTTCCAACGGCTCATGACAAACTTCATGTTTATTAAAAGTTAATATTATTTGAGAAAGATATGGAGGGGTGGAACTGATCCCCAAGCAGTTAAAACATTAGTTTTGGGTAGATAGGTTGGAACAATGCAATACCGTAGGGGGAGTATTTATTCAAACAGCAAGTTCAAAGTGTTATAACTCAAGACCTATTCATTATTTATTCATGAAAATTGAATTGTACATAAATATTAATTACCTTGTGTTAAATTTTTATGCCAAACGACTTTAAACTCATGGATTAATTGTACACTATATAGCACAAGGTAATATATTATTTCTAACTACAGAGAACATTCGTGTTGTGCCCTTATTGATAAGTTTTTGGTAAATTTTTATAGCAAAAACATCGAAACACTTACCAAAACCGTTTTGGTAACAGTTCGCCCCTAAATATCATAATACTATGTATAAATCGCTAAATTAAGAAAATTCTTCAATTTTAGCCATAAATATTGTCCCTGATTAAAGGCACACATATTGTGAGAACTATACAAAACAATACAATACATTTTTAACAAAAAAATACAATAAATCCGTGACTTAAAATTCCTTTGGCATAAAAATTTAACATACAAGGTAGTTAACGTTTATGTGCAATTCGTTATAAATTGTCATGAAAAAATAGTGAATAGATCTTGAGTTATGACACTTTGAATTTGCTGTTGGATATTGTCCCACCGGGTAAATGAGTATTTGCACTTCAGCCCCGTTCTTTGATAATTTCCCAGATGACTTAGGTTTTGTTTCACATGTCAAAAAAAACCGGTTTCAAACCTGTGCTTACTTTTGAAAATGGTTGAAAAAACACAGACATACCCTTTTGAGTGACAAAAATTAGCTTTCCAAAATATTTGGGTATATCTCCGTTGAGTATTCAGCCTGTTCCAGTATAGCCTATTTTTCAGCCTTTCTACCCAGAAAATTGATGTTGCAAATGCACCGGGACTCGTTCCACCTCTCTAGATCTTCCTAAAATATAATACCTTTCAGGGAAAAAAGTTTGTCAAGATCCGTTGAGAATTCGCACATAGCATTTCCAGATTTATATTTGCCTCGCGCGAGGGCAATGTGCAATGTGGTCCTCCTCAGGTTCTCTATGCACTGAAGACCTCAAAACCCAAGCTAAGTGCAGGGCCGGATGGTATCCCAATGTGATCAGGTTTTCCTGAAGAAGCTGAGTTCTGCCCTAGCCTACCCACTCTCCCCTTCCTCTTACTCAAACTGTCTTCTGCTCTCTCTGACATCCCAGACCAGTGGCGCACCTCAATTGTTATTCCCATCTATAAACGAAAAGGCAGCTCTTCTGAGTGCTCTAACTACCGCCCAATAACCAAAATCGCATGCTTCCTGAAACTGCTAGAAAAGATCATAGCATCGCAGCTGTCCCCTTTTCTTGAAGCCAATAGCCTGCTCCCACCATCCCAATATGGCTTCCGAAAACGCCGTTCCACTACTGGACAAATGCTCCTATGCCTCTCCACCTGGCACCAGCTTCTGGCCTCTAAGACTAGGGCAGATACTTTGTATATCGACATGAGCAGTGCCTTTGATTGTGTGGGCCATGAAAAATTGATGTACTGTTGTGAAAAAACTGGAATTTCCGGAAGTCTCCTGGCACTGCTGGGCGCTCTTCTCCGCGGGCGGAAGCAGCTGGTCTGCATCGAAGGACACCTCTCTACTTCTCGCCCTATCCTCTCCGGCACCCCTCAAGGCGGAACCCTCTCAACACTCCTTTGGCTCATCTATTTTTCGCCTCTCCTCACCTCACTCTCCCAGCTTCCCCACATCAGCCTCTTTGCCTATGCGGATGATGTGAGAGAATCAGCCTCCACCTGTCCTCAATCAGATGCAGCTAGCAGCTGACCTGATCACCCAGTGGTGTGTAGATTGGCAAATGAAGCTGTCCATCCCGAAGTGCATCATATTTCCCTTGAACGGAGGTCTCAAAGTCCCCTACTCTTCTTCTGGCCAGATCATTCCTACCCTTGTCTCTCCTACCCACCGCGATCTTGGCTTCCTGCTCACCCCAACTCTTTCCTTCTCCTCCCATGCTCAGAAAGCGGTGTCGTTCAGCAATACGTTTGTCATCTTACTTCGTTCAGTTACGTATTGCTTATAAGTTTTAAAAAAAAATTGATAATTTTTCACAATCACCTCCAATATATCAATTCATGTTACGAAAATTACAAAAAACCTTGAGATTTAATCCGTTTGGCACAAAAACTTAACACAGGAGCCATTAGTGGACTCCTAGATGCATTTGCTGATAACTTTTTGTGTAAACATATTAAATCTTGAGCTATACCTGTTTGAAATCATTCGCGAATAAATCCGCCCCCCCCCCATTTATCAATTTATGAAGTGACATTCACCTTAACATTAAAAAGTATTCATTAAATTAACAATGTCTAAGAATAAAGGTTACCAAGATGATAAAGGCACAGTTATTCAACCATGTGACTTGCTTCTGCAGCGTTTTAAAGAAACATACATAGGTTACATTATTCCTGAGTATGTGATGATGCGGAAGGATATAACCAGCCCAAACAGGTTAACTTAAAGAATGTTGCAAGAAGAATGTTGCAAGAAGAATGAAGAATCTAACATTGAAAATAATACTCACCTTAAGAGAGGGTGTCTGTAAGGGTCGAGAAAAAGTTTTACTCGGATTTTTGAAAGTATTCCTCAATCTATGGGATATAAAGTGGGATACTTGGCCCTGAAAACCGTTTTCAAAATTTCAGCTTTGTATTAGAGATATGGCCATTATTGTGAAAAGAGGTCCAAAAATGGCCCAAAATTCCGATTTTCGACATAAACTTTTTCAAATAGGCATAGCTTAAGCTAGGTTCTACCAAATTCAAAAATTCAAAAGCTCACCTGTTTCTGAACATTTAGGCAACATTATACGTGCCATTGCCCTATAGTGGCATGATTTGGATGGCCGTTACAAAGGTGTGAACCAAAAATTGACCAAAACTAAAATGTTCAAATTTTGCAAATTTTTGTCAATTTCTCCAAATTTTGAGTCAAACGTCACCCTTTTTACGCCGGATTCGGAATTTTCAACTAATTTTGGATCTAGGAGCACCTCTCTTTTGCCCATATTGATGAGCCCAATCCAAATCCATCAGTCAAAATTTTATGATATCTAGACCCAGCCCTATGTTATAACATAGGACAATTTGGGTGCTACAAAATTTTTGCTCTAAAAAACTTCCTATTCCTTAGGATTTCAATTTGAGTCAATTTCCTTTCAAGACTAAGTTACTCCAGCCCTATGGCAGGTACCCATGCAGAAAAATCACTGGTCACTTCAAATTTTTGCCTCCAAAGAGACCCAGACTTGAGAGCAAGTCCGAATTTCGTCCTATGCTATAACATAGGCAAAAAATGGTCAAAAATATTTCTGTCTTGAAATTTGATTCCAATGCCCAAAATTCAAAATATGGACTCAAATACACCTGAAAATAGTATATTTTGATGTGGTTTTATGTTTAAACATAAAACTGCATGCATCTAAATTTGGTCTAATTTAGACCAAAAATGACCACAACATAAAACCTGCCCTCAGCAGAATGTGAGGATTAGGGAGTCCTTCAGTACCAGATCATGGTTCCATTGTAAAGTGGTTGAGGGGTCTGGCCTACCAAGGCCAGACCTCTTCAGTGTTGATATAATGTAAGGTGATGGTGCTGCCCTTCCTCTACTGTTTCCTACTAACTTCCGGCCCTCCTCCGGTTGTAACTCTCTATATCCGATAATAGCTTCCCCCCAACTCTGCTCCCCACACACCCATCAGAAAAAATGCAACCAAAAGGGATCAGAATGTGCTCCTGTGCAGCACATCCCTTTTTATGGTCGCAGACATGGAGTGGTTCATGAGTGGAAACACCCATGGCCACGCTGACGATCTGCTGCCTTCCACCCATCGTCTACTGCTAACACCTCTACTCCACGCCCAGCTACGCAGAGATGTCGACACGGTATTCTGCGACACAGTTTCGACACAGGTAGCGACACGCACGTCTCGATAACGGTATTTTATATCGAGAAAAAATGGTATTTTTACTGTGATCCTGTGATGCTGTGACACAGTTGGAACAACACGGTATTTTCAAAAAAGATATTGTTACCGTGTGCTCATAGAAATTTTCTTCCCGCCAGCTGAAACAAGCAATTTTTTTCTCCCACCCCCACATGTCATATCCTCCTTCCCAAGGTCACAGCGATGGAATGCATGACTTTTGCTGCTCTTTCTTGGTTGATACCTGTTCTCATTCTGACAATGCCCTACCAACAATATCTCCCGTTTTTGGTTGACAGCCGTAGGAATCGTATGAGTGAGGCTACAGTCCAGGCATTGCTTCTTTTCAACTCCAACCGATGGCTCATGTACCAGTAGAGTTTCATTTTTGAGCTGCGGGCAATTTTTGGTATGTTCTGGAGGAATAAAAAAATTGTCGGCGACACGGCTATGAGCGCACAGTATTGGATACTGTGTTGTGTCAACACAACACGACACGGCACGGTAAAAAATGAGCCGGCAAAATCTGATATCGTTTATCGTGTGACACGACACGGTTTCCAAAAATACCGTGTCGACATCTCTGCAGCTACGTCACCAACCAACGTCGACTACTCCCTCAAGAAGCCTAACTTCACCCTGCACTTCTTCACTCCTCATTCCTTCTCAATCGCTCAGCCTTTCGGCAAGATGCGTTGAAAAGGGAACGATGAATTCCAATCTTACTATCAGCTAGCTGATGAGTGAATTGCAAATTTATCCGATCTTATTTCGCCTGATTTTCTGCCGCCTTTCATTACGATTGGCCAGCGGAAAAGAGGAAGAAAGATAGAGTAGCTGCCACAATATGGTCCATCGTTCAATCTAGATCCACAATTATGGTTAGTAGTTAAGTTAGTTCAATGTGGAGTTATTCACAATATGGTCATTCGTTCAATCTAGATCCACAATTATGGTTAGTATTTAAGTTAGTTCAGTGTGGAGTTATCCAAAATATCGTCCATCAAGCAATACGTAGTTATTCGTTCAGTTACGTATTGCTGGGGGGGTGGGTTTGGGGATCCGTCGTTGAGGAACGATTCCAGCGGTTGGTTCGTGATCCAGAGTGTGGAGACGGTGGGCGATCTTTTCCACTTCCTGCTTGAGTTTGGCTTGGTTGTGGGCGTAGTGGAGGTATTGACGTTCGTAGTGGGGATCGGGTCTTGTTTTCCATGGGGTATTTCCGGGCCTTTGCTTTGGCTTGGGCCATGGAGTTGCCGAGGATGTCGATTTGGGCATAGATGTTGTGGTAGGTGGTGGAGAGATTGTTGCTGTCATCCCAGGAGAGTTGATTGTTGGTGCTGCTGCTGTGTTTGCTTGGGGCCAAGGAGCATGTGGAGAAGTTGATTTGATGGCGTGGTTTCGTCCACTGTTCCCCGGGGTCATTGTTGTTGTCATTGATGGGCTGTTCGGCTGCTGGGGGAGGTGGGTTGAACTCAGCATGGAGCTCTTCCATCTCCCAGATGTTCCGAATGAGTTCTTGGCGGAGGGGCTGCAGGGGCGGGCGGTCGTCGTCGGGAATTTGGAGGGTGCGGAGTGCATCCTTGTAGACGACTTCGCATCGGGGGGTGAGGCGTCATCCCTCGTCAGGGTGTAGGAGTTTCATGATGTGTTCGAGGTTCTCCGGGTGATAGACTCCCTGGAGAACGAGTTGGAGTGGGAGTCCTCGATACGTCGCCTGGTGGTTTGCAGTGCCACGGTCTCCCGCTTTTGTAGACGGCGTTGGAGGAGTCCAGGAGCTGCAGAGCC
>JASANA010007763.1:0-15735 GCA_030248095.1 Ptycholaimellus sp. GST1_10 | reverse complement strand
CGTGTAAAGCTGCCCAGACGGTGTGTCTACTTTTTAAAAAAAATAAAAACATTTAAAGTTTAAGTTTTTTTTAATTTTTTTGACTTTTTATTTCCTTTGCCTAATGGCTGCTAAATATTAGAAACAAGACGAGAAGCTGTTCTGGTACAGCTCGGAACAGAAGCCGAGCCTTCGGCATTCCTCATAGAGAAAGCGCCCAGCTGTTTGGATTCATGCGCTTTTGGGGCAAAGTGTAAGGCTGCAGTGAGCTGCTGCTGGAAAATCTGGTCCAATACGCCTTCACACTCCCCGGAACCGCCAATCTCAGAGGCATGCATGGCCCAGCTCCCGTTAGCTCTCAGATCTAAACAGTCTCATTCCCTTTAAAGGTACTCTCGACTGGTTTCGCCAGAAAATCTCACTTTTGCCGAGGTGGAGGGCCGCTGTGCTTGCGCTCGGCAGCCTCGCTCACTCTCGTCGCGGCCTCCCAACACTCCATAAGATTTGTCTCGCCGGTTGTGTACTTTAAGTTTTACGAAGACATTGCTTGGTTTCAGGCTCGCCTTTTGAGAGGAAATTGAGAAGTCTAAAGAGGAAAGATCAGCCGAGGTTCAGTTATCCCCAGTTCGTCCGACCATCGACCTGAAATCGGAGGACATATATGAGCCCTCTCCTGTTTCATTTAACTTCAATCATTTCATGGATTCCCAATTATTTCTCAAGATTGAAAATTACAATTTAACATTTAGTCATAAAGTTCAAGTTTCAATAATTGTTCTCATTATTTTGCACAATTTTGACAGAATGCCTGATTCCTTCGCGGCCGATCATCGAGATGGGTCTCGGCTTGGCGCGATGGCTGACTAAATTCATCCCGGATTGCCGGCTTCGCTGGGCCTGGGCGAGGGAGGAGAACAGCGCCAACGCCGTGCTGCTGGCTGCCACCATTGCTCTGGCCGAAGCACAGCGATGCTTTCCTCACTCAGCCAAGGTCGCTCACCATTACCCAGTCGTCTAATGGAATTGGATTCTTCATTTCTCTTTCTGAAGACTATATCACGCTTAATCGTTTTAAAAGTTATGTCCAAAATTGTTGTCATTATTGGTTTCGAATCGGGTCTATAAAAATTAAGTTTGTAATGCATTTTTACTGTGAAGTGGGATAAATGTTAGACGCAAATTTTATACAATCAGAAAACGGCTGATGTCTGGAAGCCCCCCACCCCCCCGAAGGTTTCACCCCCCCCCCCCCAAAGTTTCACCCCCCCCCCCCAAGAGGTTCCCACCCCTCCCCCAATGAGTTTCACGCCCCCAAGGGGTACTATATTGAAAAAATTTTTAATAGCTTAAACACTCTTCTGTACATATTTCGAAAATTTAAACTCACAAAATTTCTATGTCAATGATTAAATACCTACTTTTTTTGAACATAGTTAGGCTATTCCGAGTTCGTAATGCTACTAGTTAGTCCATACCGCAATATAGGGCATAGCCACCTGACTTTTTTAAAGGCTCGCGAGGGACATAGTTCAGTCCTTAAACATAGAAGCCCTTACCGAAAGTTCATTATGTTTTAAAGTGCTCAACTCGGGTAAGGATTTTTCAGTAGGTATTTGTTTTTGTGTTGGCTACACCCTATATAGCGGTATAAAATTAACTATAGCATGGCGGAGAACATGGTATAGACTAACTATGTAAAAAAGTAAGTATTTAGGTGTTCTTTAGAAAAAAATTTCTTGAGTTTAAATTTCACGATATGTAAAGAGAAGCATTTTAAGCTAATAAATTTTTTTAAATATATACCCTTTGAGGGAGTGAAACCTTTGGGGAGAGGGGTGATATTGTTGGAGGAGAGGTGAAAACTCTGGGGGAGGGGTGAAACCCCTTTGGGGGGGGGGGTGAAAGCCTTTGGGGGGGGGGGGGGCTCCAAACATCAGCCCAGAAAACAAAAATATAATGTTACTGAGTGACAGTCGTTAAAACTTTTGTTTCAAACATTATGGCTTTTTTATTGCCGCATAAATTTTTGATTATGTCCGGCCCACAACATTCTGTGATTGGATAAACAAGCAAAACAATTTCAATGATTCAGATGCCATTATGAACTTTACCTAACCTCTTCCAGATGCCATTATGAACTTTACCGAACCTCTTCCGCGTGTAGATTCATGTCTTACCTTGAATGGTGCATTGAGGCGTTCTGACGAAGCCAGTGATGGGCCAAGCCGTGATGCTGTGCAACGGGGTCTTGGACGCCGCTGCTTTCCAGCTCAACAGCCTCGACTGGGCCTCTGAACAGGGTCCTCGCAACTTTGCCTTTTTGGCTCGCGGTCATTCATTTTGTCCCCCTTGCCTTTTTGCCCAGCCCAATCTGGCTGGCTTCCAGACCTCAAGCTGTTCGAGCCCGGCAACCACTGGGAGGATTTCGACGCGGTGCGGGACTTTGATGCCTCCGCATTCGATGCCTTCTATGCTTTGCTGCGCTCTTGACAAGCTGGAGTAAAAAGCAAAATGGCCTTTGAACGTTTTGCCTATATTGCGTCGTGAGTGTCCGAGAAGAAGAAGATGAAAAAGGAGATGAAGACGATGTCGTGTCACTGCTTGGATCAGTGTTAATGTTTAGCTTCACTACAATTGCTTCAATGTTCCAACATTGACAGGTTCTGAGATCTAAATCATCTCGTAAAGCAATCCTATGCTGTCGTGTGTTGAGGAGCAGGTGTAGAAAGAATGACTGTCACATGGTCTCCGTGTCAAATGGTCTCTTTTTGAGGCTTGCTCCTATCCATATGTGCCTGAAAGTAGCTGAATAGTCGTTGAAAGTGGGAGGCTTAGGGAAGCCAAAACGCGTTTTTTGCCGAGCAGCAGTCGACGGCAGTTGCCCTGGCCCACTCTGCAGGGCTGGGACTTGGGCCCACGCAATATTCGCTTCATGAAGCCAGGGTGCCATCTGAAGTTTTTGTAAATTCCATCCTCCGATTGCTATTCGGCCTCGTCACATACGGAGACCACGAAATGAAGAAAAGATGCAATGGGCTTGGAGGAAAGGGAAGGCAAACGCAAAGAGTTTCGTAGCGGCTTGGTCATCGGCCTGCGCCTTGTGTGGATGGAGCAGAACCAGCATTATCAGGGCCAAGACGGGCATCATTGTATTCCTACTTCTGAATCAGTACTAGAACATTCTGATTCATTGTATTAGAACTTTTTTAAAAAAATCATTGAAAATCATTGTATTGCTAGTTTTGGGCCATAAAAATGAACCAAAGATAAAGTTGATGCTATTTCAGCATGATGATAGAAAAGTCACAAAACTTGTTTCAGTTAGGCTTCACAAAAAAGGTTAATGAAGGCTCTGCTCGTCTAGTTGTCTGGGAAGTGAATAGGAAGTACATTGACAGCCGAGGATTGGGGCATTGGAGAGCTCTCGGGCTCGGAATATTCCATCATTCCCCAGTCCTAAAAATATATGAGTGCGCGGGCGACACGATCACTTAGCATTGCCTCATTTCTCATTGACGTCGCATAGCTTTTTTTAAGACCTAACGGGGCCCTTCATCAAGCCTGCCATATTTCTACCTGCTGCTTTTCTTTCAAGCCTAAAGGGGAAGTAGAGAAAGTGGACTACTAACAGAAGGATAACTTTCACTCAGGAACAAAGTTCGAATCAGAAGTAAGCGGAGGATCGAGAGAGCGCGTCCATCCTGAAACAGGGCAATGCATGCATGCAGTACAGGTGGGCGGGGAAGGAGACTGGCTCAAAGTTCCCTCGCCATGTCCCTCCTGGAAACTTCCTCCATTCCAAGCCCTTCCTTGCGCCACTCTTCCGACAAGAAAGAGGTTCTCTAACGCCTTTTGGACATCTCACTGGCGTTATCGCAGGCATTTGAGGTGAAGAAACTTGTCCCGGTGATCATCAAATCGGCTGACTCCTCTAACGACCGGTCTAAGTTGCATTTCAAATGAATAGCACTCAAATGGTTCCTAAGCCTAGGCTCATATTGGCAGAAAAGTTGGGGTACTGGTCCGAGCTTTGTACCAAAGCGGCAGCAAGGTTTGCCATGCAGCTCGCCCAAAGTGGAATATGGGAAATTTAGATGTTCCTAGCATAAACATCTTGAAAGATTTTGACATTCAAATATTTAATTTTTGACGCTGATATAAACCTAATTTCCCATTTTCGAATTGTCAAGCTAGCAGCTAAGAATATGGGTTGGGAGCAGGAGGTGAGTGTGCGACTGACTCAGCCGGAGGGTGAGCCTCGCTGGCTCTGGCTCTGTCGTCTGGACGAAGCCGCCTTTGCTCGACTGGCCACAGAGCAGCAGTTGACGGTCTCCATGCCCGCCTTCCTCCCCGTCCTCACCAACCTCCTCGCAGCTGCTGCCGATGACCAATCCGGCGCCAGGCACTTTTCCCTATTTTTCCCTTTTCCGAATTCTATTCAACCTTCTTTCCATGCCTTTCTCTGTTTCTTTGATTTTACTTTCCACTAATTCTCGTTCTTCACTGCAAATACAATGCTGATGTGTATGGGCAGGTTCAGCGTGAGCTTGCTGCTGGAAGGAGAGGGACAGGGGCGACTGGAGGTGGCGGAACGGGTGGAGTACAAGCGCATCTGCCACCTCAGCCTCCTCTTCCACAAGGCCCCCGAGGCCACGCTCATTCGCTACCTCGCCGATTCTCTTCTGGCCTACAAGGTCGCTCAGTCCCCTTTCTCCTACCAGGACAGAAGGAGGCTAAAGCGATTGGCAGAAGCGCTATGCGGAGGCCAGTCGTCTGGAGAGCGCTCTGGATGAGCGGGAGGCTTCCATGCGCAAGGCCTTTGCTGCTCAAGTACACCAGCTCCAGGCTCAGTTGGAGGAGGCCAAAGGATCGTCTGCTCAGGTTCCCAGGCCTTTTTGACACCTAGTAAAAGCCCAGAAAGCTCTGGTAGGAGCTGGAGTCTTTGCGCGAGCAGTTGGCGGAGACTCAAGCTCAGCTGGCCGAGCTGCAGGACATCAATCAGGTCCTCTGCTTTCTAGGCACCCTTTAGTGGGGACTAGGGGAGACTGGAGGGTTGGCAGGATGAGGAGCGACGACTGGCAGAGTTCCAGGCGGCCAATGACCAGCTGAAGGCCACCAACGACGGCCTCTGCGACAGTCTGGAGCAGTGGACGGAGCGCTGTCATCAATCGGTCCTCTCTGTCCCAGCCTCCTCTTGCCCCTCAACAAAGAGCCTGCCTACCAGGAGTCGGAGCTTGGCGAGCTGCGGCGGGAGGCCCAGCGCCTCGGCTCCGATCTGGACCAGGCCGAGAAGGAGCTGGCCGATTTGTCCGCCTCTCGGGTGCCTGCCCCATTTGACTCCTTGGATCTTCAAAGCTGATCAGCTTTCAGGAGCGGCTGGAGAGGGCCCTGGGCGATGCGGAGTCTGAGCAGGAGCGACTACGCCAGGAGCTTGCCGAAGCCGCCTCCATTTGTCGAGGTACGGGCTTTCCATCTGTGCAATTCTCTTTTTAGCTCCATGAATTGCCTCTGCGCTCGTATTTTCATTTTCGCAGACCATATTTTGTCTACATCCAAAGTTCTGGGAAATCAGCAAAAGGCTTTTTGAGGTCTGCTGGGCCGGAAGGAGGAGTACAAGCGGAAAGCGGAGGAGGCCAAAGCATTGGAAGATGCTGCGGCAGAGGCTCGGGCCAAGGCCACCGCTGCAGAGCAGAAGGCAGCCCTGCTGGAGGCTGAGAATGCGGAGAAGCTGATGGAGGTATCCTGGTCCTACTTTGCAGGGAAGATGGACAGGTGGAGGCTTTTGTAGATAGAGCGACTGAGCAAGCTGACGGGGGAGCTGAGCGCCAAGCTCCTCCAGGCCGACAAGGAGGCTCAGGACAAGACTGCTAGTTGGCCAATCTTTGGGGCTTATTTGAGGCTGCTTTCTAAGATGCAATTAACAGCTGCACATAATGGGGGCATCGAATATGGATAAAGGAATGCAGAATAAGCTAAAGTATACGATCAAATGCGATTGCATAGCCCCCAGCATGAGTAGTTCAGGAAAAGAAAAGAAAGCCGAATGGGTTTGAGCCGTGGACTACCTAAGCAAGCGACTGTCGGCTCTGACAACCGGAGAGGCCGCCTTCAGCAGTCCTACGAGTCCGCCCTATTCCACCCCGCCCACCTTTGCTACGGCTCAGCCATCCTTCACTCCCGTTCTTGGACTCGCGAATCGATCTGTTGTTGTCCCCCATTACTTTATAGACCCATACGTCATGAGTTGGTCTGAATTGAGGTTCTTAAGCCAAGCACGCCCTTGGGAACGCTGAAGACGTTTGATGGGAAGGAGAAGTGAGTGCTTTGTTTGCTGCTGTCTGAACTAAGTGGAGAGGAACTGCAGCTCTGGTGGTACTCGGCTAGCCTACATGGAGCCGAATGTGCCCCTGCCTCCGGCCTCTTCCTGATCCTTTCCTGCTCCTCTTCTCTGCTTTCTGGCTGTGATTCAGGGTTGCGTAATTGCTGTCCATATAGGCGCTTGCAACTAGTTTAACAGACAATTCATCAACCTTGCATTTTAAATTCGTTAATCAATGTTTATGATTCTCATTAACAAGGAAACAAGGTAACTGCTCATCGATACGCAACCTGGCATAAATTACGATTCTGGTAAACTCGTATTTCACTGCAAGAAGAATTTTCTAATTTTGAAAAACAAAATTTCGCAGATTCGAGAAATTTTGTGCCAGCTTTTAAGGCAATATAGTTATAATTTCTGTGCTACTAGCAGTTTACCGCAAGATCGTTTTGCTGACTTCTAATGAGCTTTGAAGGTTCAACCAAAAGCATGTAAAATAAAATATTTTCGTGAATATTTTGACGGACAAAAATAAAAATTTGCAGTCGCCTTTTGCTCCTTCGTTTTTAAAAACCAAAGACATGTTTTTAAGGAGGGCCTGAAGAAGACAAATCTGGCGTGTGTGCTCGTTTTCGTGAAAGTGCATTCCTCTACACACCACGCCACCTCCAACTTCCCTCCTGGATTTCATTACTTCCTTTTGTCCACTATTTGCTCAATCATCATGGCCCTGTCCATGATGGCAGCTATGTTCAAGTCTTCAAGTCTATGTCAATGGCCGACCTCCTCTTTTCACCGTTCAGCAATTTAGCCTTTAGATGTGCGCCAAAATCATCGCTTCAGCTCCCGTTCACTAGAACTGGCAGCAGGTCTGCGCAGATTGGAAGGATCACAAAATCTGAAAGCGCGCAGTTTTGCCAGCCCCTTAGCCAATTTCCAAAGCTCCCCGCCTGGAATGCTGTTGAATTAAAAAATAGAAGGCCTGCATGCTGGGGCGCCATGCAATGCCTGTCGTTGCTTGCCCTGCTAGCCTGCACCGGCGCTGAGCCCATCTCCCTCTCTGTCAGCATCCTTCCATCGCAGCAAAGAAAGAAAGTGGACAGAGCACTTCTGGCAGGTGGCAGTCGGAGGTCTGGTATCTGTGGGTCTAGGCTACCTGGGTTTCACCACACTGGCCTACTGCAAGCTGCGAGAGTGCTGCCAGGAGCCCTGGCACCGACCCAATGTTACTGGTGCCTACTTTTATGTCTTCCAATTTTCAACGTCTTTTCATTTTCTTACCCAATTCCTTTTAATTTTCTATTTTCAAAAAAAATAGATTTCGAAGGAATCCGCAGGAGGAAAGAGTGAGATTTTGGAGAATGTTTAGTCGCTTGAAGGCTCGCCAGAGGTGCCTAGCTTGCGCTCTCTTTTGGACGCAAAGTTATACGGGCAGCCGTTGGTGATCGACACTGTGGTTGCAGCTGTCAATGCTCATCTCTCACATCCCCAACCTCACAAGGTTCAATCTTGATTGGGAACCGAGGCGTTTAATTAGGGAGAGAAATTGTAAAAAAAACTTTTGCAATAATTTTTTTGGCAGTTCCGTTTTGAATTGCACGGAAAGCTCCCAAAATTTCAAGCAAATAAAAATCTATATGAAATTTTTTAAGTGAGAAAACCAAAAAAATTTGCGCAATTCCGGAACTTTTCTCCCTATATGGCATATTTGGAACTATTTGCTGCTGCTAGCTGTAATGGATTCATTGGTTCCTGCGTTACAGGCCTTGGTGATGTCGTTTCACGGGAGCACGGGGATCGGGAAGACCTATGTCAGTCGCATGCTCGCCGATACTCTCTTCAAACTGGTCACCCCTTTACCTCTGCCACTCTCTTGACATCCAAATCGCTCCTGTATGGTCAGGGAGAGCAGAGCCAGTACTTCCATCGCATCACCTGCAGCCATCTATTCCCACACCCGGGGCACATAGCTGAGTACAAGGTTTCCAAGACCATCCATCACCCATGCCCCATTCACTGGGATGCCATTGATTGAGGATGCCTTGTCGAGTTGGGTGCGCGGCAATTTGTCCCTGTGCGAGCGAAGCGTCTTCGTGTTCGACGACCTGGACAAAGCTCAGCCGGAGATCTTGGATGCTTTGCATCCTTTCATGGACAGTCATGCCAAGGTGCAAGGACTGGACCCTCGCAAGGCTATCTTCATCCTCATTAGGTTCCACTTGGCTTCCATTCGCTCCCTCGACTACAACTATTGAACGATTGAACAGCAACACTGGCGGCGGCGACATAACCACAGCCCTGCTCAACTCCTGGAGAGAAGGCCATCCCAGGGACTCGCACAGGCTGCAGGACATGGAGGCCCTCATCCGCTACGCTGCCTTCAACTCACAAGGCAGTTGAAGGCCTAATCTTCTGGCCGCTAGTCAAGACAGCTTTCTGTCCAGGCGGTCTCCAGTTCAGTCGTCTCATGGAGCATCACATGATCGACCATTTCATACCCTTCCTGCCTCTGGAAAAGCCCCAGGTTTTCAAGCGTCTGCCATTTGAATAATCAACATAAGCCAAATCACAAAAATATATATGCTCCGAAATCTTATTTTTTCACTGATCAGGATGCAGCAATCACAAGGACCCAACATCTTTGCAGGTAGAACTATGCATTCGAGACAATCTACGCCTTGTAAGACCGGGCGTTAGAGAGGAGGAGGCGGAAGTGGCGGCCATTCTGGCCATGCTCCATTTCGCACCACCGGACATCGGCCTCTACTCCCCCGCCGGCTGTCGAATCGTCCCTGCCAAGGCCCCTTTATCCCAGGTCACCTGTCCTGCACCTGTCCAAATCGGTCCTTTTCAGGTCCAGCTCTATCTGGAGCAGCAACGGGAGCTGGAAGAAGCCCGCCAGAGGGGCTTCGCGGAAGAGCTGTGAAAGATTCGACGTCTGTGATCGGCCTAGCTTTCTATTTTCACTACGCTGCGATTTTGTTTCACGGGCAAGAGTGTTTTTGGAGTCGTAAATATTGCACCTGCCTTTCTTTCCGCACTTTTTGACCGTCCAAAGAGACAGTGGCCAGATAGGAAAGAAACTCAAATTCAACAAGGTGTTCTCGGCTGTCGCCAAGATGCGCGGCTTCATTTCCAAGCCAAACACTTAAGCTACAGGAACGAGTATTACCAATTGCAAAGTCATTTCTTCCAAGTTTTACGCAGGGTTTTGGTAAATGCTAAGTTGTTAATTTCATCGAAAAACCAGTGATTTACGAATTTTCGAATTTTGAAACATCAAAAAACTGAGTTTTGGGTGAAAATCAAAAAATTTCTCCAAGCCCTAATAATGGGGCCAAGGCATCACCAAGGCAGACTTTCATGCAAAATTTCAGCTAATTTCATGGAAAAACCAGTGATTTACTATTTTTAGTGCTTTGAAACATCAAAAAATTGAGTTTTGGGCGAAATTCAAAAAATTACGCCAAGCGCCAAAAATGGCCTGGAGATACCACCCAGGCGGACCTTCATGCAAAAAATCAGCCAATTTCGTTGAAAAACCGCGGAGTATGGGCCTGGAACAGACAAATATATATATATATATGCGGACAGACGGACGCAAAAATGGGGTAACTGCTTAAGCGGGCCTTGGCCGCCCGCCGCTTCGGGCAGGGCGCCAGAGCTCCTCCGGCCTCCGGGCATGGGTGCTACGGCCCCTACGCTTCGCCTAGCATGCTTCGCATGCTAGGCTACGCTCCGGGGCCTCCGCACCCATGCCCTCCGGCCTCCGGAGCTCTGACTGCCCTACCCTCAACGGCTGGCGGCCTTCGGCCGCGCAAAAAAGGGATAAAAATGGTTTGGACTGGGCTGCAGAAGATTGGCAAAAGATGTCGCTGAGCTTGGCCGGGAGACTGGCGGTAGTGTCGGGAGCGGGTCGGGGCATAGGGGAGGCCATAGCAGCTCGCCTGGCAGCTCAGGGTGCTTCTGTGGTGGCCTTGGACGTGAAGAAGAGCCAGGTAACCGAAGCTGTGGCCAAGTTGCCCAAAGGTCCATTTTCCTCTTTTTAGAGGGAGAACTCTAGGGGCAAAGATGTTCTTGGCAGGAGAAGGCCAGGAGCACATGCCGGTGCAGTGTGATGTGTCTGGTGCAGATTTTGTCAAACATCTGCACGACTATGTGGCTAGTCTCGATTGGAGGCAAGGGGTTTGGGCAAATTGATGGATTTCTCTGGTTGGACCTGGACAGGTGGGACATTACGGGAAAGGGCCGTCTATACTGGTGAACAATGCGGGCGTGACGATGGATGCCAAGCTGCAGAGCATGACGGAGCAGCAGTGGGACTGGGTGCTGGATATCAACCTCAAAGTTATGCCTATCTCATGCTTTTCCGTACCTTCTATATAGTTTGAGCAGTTCCACAGGGCACATTCCTCATGAGCCAAGCCTTCTCCGAGTCGATGCAAGCCGGGGCTTCCATCGTCAATATCAGCAGCATCGTGGGCAAAGTTGCTCTGGGAACCTATTTTGGCGTTTTAAAAGGACTGGAAAATGAGCGTGTTTGAGACGGGGAACTTTGGACAGGCCAATTACGCGGCCAGTAAAGCTGGCGTCATCGGCCTCAGCAAAGCTTTGGCCAGAGAGCTGGGCCCCAAAGGCATTCGGTTCTCATTCTCCACTTTTCTGCTTTCCTTTCTTCAAACGCCCTTTTTGAGCGTGAATGCAATCCTGCCAGGATTCATCGAAACCCTGATGACTGAGAAGGTCCCAGAAAAGGTGGCATTCGAGTATCGCTGACTGGAGACAAATTGGATGAGAAGAGGTTGAAGGTGATGGAGGGGCTGAAGAAGCAGATCCCGCTGGGGAGGATGGGCCAGCCAGAGGATGTGGCAGAGGTGGCCGCCTTCCTCGCCTCCGACGCTGCCAGATATATCACCGGTTTCTGATCGCCAAAATGCTCGTTTAGGGCTCCAGACTGCTCTAAATTGCAGGGGCCGCCCTTGAGGTCACCGGTGGATTTATGATGTAATCCATTGCACTATAGAGAATAAATCTGCTCTGATTTTACCACTGCTGTAAATCGATATCGGGTTGTTGAATAGAAAGAAGAATGGGTGATTAATAGGTTTCAGAAGATTATTTTTCCGATTTTGCCAGCAGAACACTAATAGGGCAACAACATGTCGAATGGTATCAAGGTCAGATAAAGGAGGGTGAAAGAGTCGTAAATGAGCTACTATCCACCTGTTGCGATAGCTCAATAGCCGCCAAAGGGACTCAAGGTTAGGACCAGTGCTGGCTATCACCATGCCAACCTCAAGCTGCCCCCGACATTCAACTGCTCTTCTCTCCTCAACCTCCGCTGTACCCAGCTTTTCTACCATCCACTCAATTTGTTGCTGTCCTTTTTCGTTTTTCACAATTTAGAGCTGCACTTTATTTTGGAGCAAATGTTCCAAAGGTCTTATCGCTTCTAATGCCATTGATGGATAAATAAAGACGGGAAAGAGGCGTCTGGAAAGACGTTGGTAGGCGTGATGGTGGAGACTGTGGAGGCAGATCGATGGAAGGAAACAATCTCCCCTTTTCCGCGAGGGTTGGAGGGCGAAAGGCTGAGGGGCACTGGTAGGGGAGCCGTCCCCCCAAGGAGACTGACGGAAGATAGATTAGGCGAGAAGCCCAGCCTCCCTTCAGAAACCCCCCGCTCATTTCTTTCACTAAAACTCCCGGCACAACAAAATGCAGCCCAATGCCTCGCCATGCTTCAGCACTATCCCCCCGCGTATGTCTTCCAAAAGTTCAACTGGGGATCTGGGCTTGAAATATGTTATAGGAAATCTGAAAAAAATCTTGACCAACCGCTGGAAAACATCTGCTGATTCTAGCTCGAAATTTCAGGCCTGAGGCCTCAGGCCTGAGACTTTACTTGTGTTCATATATTAAGCAAAAATTTACAAAAAAATAAATAAAAATTTCAGCACCTTCCTGGATGGCAGCCACGGTGCGCTCAGAGGGGGAGATGAAGGAGGCGGCCAAGAAGCGACTGCGTCGAGCCAGCGACCCCATGGAGAGGCTGCGACTGCAGTGCCTACAGCGTGGCTGCGGCGGCATCAAAGAGCTGGCCAGGTTGCCCCGGTTCTTATTCCCTGCCCATCTCATCTTTCAACCATTCAATGCCAGGATGTTTCGCATCATCGATGACGACGGCTCCCGCCTGCTCGACTTTGCCGAGTTCTCCAAAGGCCTGCACGACTACGGGGTTCAGTTGGCCAAGGTTTATTTATTCTATTTTCGAATTATTCATCAAGGAGATTAAAAATGTAATCCAGTCTAAACATTTTCGGTTTTCGAAAATATTCGTTTCTGATCTGAAATTGGTGTGCCAGGAGGAGCAGAAGGTGATCTTCGAGTCGCTGGACAGCAACTCCTCGGGCACCATCGACTTCGACGAATTCCTCATCGCTCTCAGGGTGAGCTAGAGTTTTCGGATAGTTTTTGAAAGAAATGCTGACTTGATGGAAGGAGATATAATTCCAGCCAGCAATGTCGCAAGCGCGTCAGGCGATAGTTCACGAGGCTTTCAACAAGCTGGACCGGACTGGGGACGGACTGGTCAAAATTGAGGACATGGAGGGAGTTTATGACTGCCGAAATCACCCCAAGGTTTTTCCTCATGGATTTTGTTGTTCTTCAGATGAATGGAGTTTTCCAGTACATCAGCGGAGAGAAGAGCAAGGATGACATATTCAAAGAGTTTCTTAAGACCTTTGAAGCCAAAGGACACATCGATGGAATTGTAAGAAAATTGCTGATTTTTTACGCAAGATGAGATAAAAGCTCTTCAGGTCACTCGAGATGAGTTTTTCAACTACTACTCTGGCGTCAGTGCTTCCATTGACAGCGATATCTGTTATTTTCAGGCTAAAAGGAAGCAGAAATAGACGCAGAAAATTATTTTCAGATTTCGATCTGATGATGCGGAACGCCTGGAAAATCAAGTAGCCAGTTCCACAATGAATTTCGTCTCCAAATACCCACGAGACAAAGCTTCGAATTGATGATGTTGATGTTTGCCAGCCGCCTTGCTTTACAGTTTGGTGGGTAGTTATCACGTTTATGTTTTTCAAATAATTTCCCGCTGATTAAAAGCACAAGATGCACAAAGGCACAAAGCAAAAATTCCAACAGCATTCAAGCTCTAAAACAATGAAAGATATAAACCAAAATCTTGCTATCCTGATAAAATCTCTTCCATTTTATAATTTCCATTAAATGCCAAAAGTAGAAAAATGAAGTAGAAATGTGTGGCCTAATTGAGTCGAGCTAGGAAGGCTTTGACGAGGGCAGCAGCTGTTGCGGCCCCCTCCTTGCCCGCCTGGAGAACCTCCGCGTGCAGGTCGCCCTCCACCCCAGCCTCGGAGTCCAGGTTGGCCATGTTGGTGATCAGGCTGAAGGCCACCACGCGGAGGCCGCAGTGTCGGGCCGCCACCGTCTCGTGCCCCACCGACATACCTCAAGGAGGGGGCCAATCTGACTGAGCCTTGGGGAACAAAGGATGGAGGAGGTTGAGTTGGGGAAGTGAATTTGGGGAGCGAGCAAGGGGCCTCGCTGAGAGACAATGAATGAGGTGGGGTTGGGTTGAGGAAGATAATGGTGATTGAACATGGAAGAGCCTTGGAGAGAGAGAATGGAGGAGGAGATGGAGGATCGAGAAGGTAGAGGGCCTGGGATCTTGGGGAAGGAAGATGGGCTTGTAGAGGGGGGAAGAAAAAGATGAGCAGCCAACCGACAGCATCCACGCCGAGCAGGGCCAGCATGCGACACTCCGCCGGCGTCTCGTACTGCGGCCCGCCGGCCATGAAGTAGATGCCTTCCTGCAGGGTAATCCCCGTCTCCTTCGCTGCCCCCTTCACCACCTCCCTTTGAGGTGGACAGAGTATGATGATCACTTTGAGGAGCAGGAGAGGAGAGACTAACCGAAGCTGGGGGTCGTAGGCAGCGCTCATGGAGATGAACCGAGGCCCCAGGCGAGCATCGTTGGGCCCATGGAGAGGGTTCTGGAGGGTGAGCAGGGGCGGTGCTATGTGGTCCTTGATGAGCATCAAATCTCCTATCTGGGGAGGTAATGGGGATGGGCTTTGCATTGAGGGACCAACAGATGGCAAAAAAGGACCTTGAAGGATCGATTGATGGCCCCGGCGGCGTTGGTGATGAGGAGGGTGTGAACGCCCAGGGCTTTCATGAGGCGAATGGGCAGGACACACTGGAGGCTGGATCAGTTTGAGAGGGGCCTAGGCAAGGATTAGCAAAACAGAAACCTGTGCCACGGGATGTCCTTCGTAGATGTGGAAGCGACCGGCCATGCACAGCACCTGCTTACCGCTCAGCACCCCCAGCACCAGTTCCCCCTTGTGGCCAGGAACTGCAAATGGAGGACTATTGCTAGGTAGAAAGAGTTTTGGAAATTCGTTCTTCTATCAACCACTGCCAGGGTTCAGGCTTCCCAACTTATCCTTTAGTCCAATTTCTGTCGGAAAAAAGGGTGAGCAAATCAAACGGCTGTCAGATAGTCAATCGATTGAGATGATTGAGAAAGAGGATTGAGTAGGATGACTGAGAAAAAGCAGAGTGAAAGGCACCAGTTGGAATGGGGAAGCCGGGTATGGCGGCGTAGGGGATGGCGGTTCTGGACTCCAGTTGCTCTGGCAGACTGCCCAAACCTGATTGGCAGAATGAAATCTAGCTTTGGCAATGAAGAGAAGGCGAACCGGAGCCGCAGATGATGCCAATGCTGGGCGGGTTGTTGTCCAAGACGCCGTTGGCCAACGCTTTGACCTGCTTCGCCACGCTCGTCACGTAGTCCCAGTTCGACCACGACCTTTTAACCAGCCTAGCCTAGCTTTAGAGCTTCTTCGTGGAAAACATGCTCACGGCTTGTCTCCCACCGATGGCGCCACTCCATTGGCAAGTGGGAGTACTGTCCCATTCATGTCGCTGCAAAAAATTGCCTAAAGATTTTGGAATTGAGAGGGAAAATGAGAATGTAAAGATTGTGAAATTTATGATTGTAAAGATTGAATTGAAGATTGAGAAAGGTGAAAATTGAGGGTTTAGTGCACAAAAATTGCTCCACGCATATTTGCATGCCACACCCTTGGGAAATTTGCAGACATGTGCGCAAAAAATGGGCCGCCACTTCAGGTCTTTTGAGCAGCAGGCGTGTCTTGGCAAGGGCAGACTACACCAGCCCCAAGTGTGTAACCAGATTTTATCTTCAAACGATCTGGCGCCCGCCCTTGCTTTTGTGGGTCAAACTTTTTGAAGATTTTCGGCTTGTCTCTGGAGGATTTGTTTTTCTCGCGTTTTCTCAATATTTAGCATTTACGACAGTAAAACTAATTTCCCACAGTGATTGATGAACCCGAAACATGCAAACAAAACAAGTTTTTACTGGCCTA
>JASANA010007762.1:0-19407 GCA_030248095.1 Ptycholaimellus sp. GST1_10 | reverse complement strand
TGCAGACAGACTCTTATTGTTCCCCAAACCAGTCTCTAAGCAATATCACTGGAAGATTACAACGCACCTTTTATCCAGAGCCAGGCTCAAAAGTGTTGGTAACCTAAATGGCTGGTCCGCCTGTGGCTTGGCCTCGCCGAGATGATAGTTGAGGGAGTCCAACATCCCGGCCACAGCAGCCGCCCCTCCCCCCACGGCCTCCACTCGAGGGATGGGTCCGTACAAGGACTGCAGGGCCCACACTGCATGCGCTGCCGGCTGCACCCAGTCCAGGCTCTTCAAAACCCCCCTCCCTTCTCCTGTCTCTTCTATTTAGGGGCAGTTGGCCTACCTGGTCCAGGTAGAAGGAGGTGAGGAAGTGCGGGAGCTCTAAGCTCAGCAGGGAATCCTCGAGGGGAATGAAACCCAGGCCCAGCTCCCGGATGCTCAGCTCCCCGAAGACACCCGCCGCCTCCAGTGTCGCCTCCGCCGCCTGCAAGAGGAGCACCCTTTATGGGTAGGGCAGGGGTGACGGCCTTTTGCTGAGCATACTGGCGATCGCCTTGGCACAAAGACGAGAGTGAAGCGCTTTCGATTGTGCCTCTCAGCCTGCACTGCGTCCGCCACGGCCCGAGCAGCAGCGATGCTGGGTCGGAGGATGTAGAGGCGGTGAGAGACCTGGAAGAGGGGCCTGAAGAGGCTGAGGGAGGAAGGGGGAGGAAATGGAAGGAACGCCATCGCCCCAGGGCAGGGCTTTGCCGGGCTCGAAGCGGAAGATCTTCTGGGCCCCGTGGGCCTTGAGCGTGGAGGCGCCGGCGATGCGGTCCAGGGGCTTCATGAGGCCGTCCTCGATGACGACGTCCTTCGCCCCCGGCGCCTCCTCCAGCAGGTGCATCAGCTCCGATTTGGCCACCTGCCTCAGCAGCTCCAGCTCCACCCGCCCTCCACCCTTCTTCCCCGCCATGCCCCACTTCACTTCTTCTCACAGGGCAGAGTCTCAGCAGTCTTGCAGTCGAATCGACGAGCGGAACTTTCGCCGGCCAAAAGGGGATCAGGAATAGGCACAAGCAATAGGATCACAAGAAAGCCGTCTAGAGGCGGCCAAAGGCCAATCGGACAGGGACCTTGGGCCGACGATAGTTGAGCCAACAGACAAGAAGTGGGAGACCAATCAGACCGCCCGCGCCCAGTGCCACCACCCACATGCTTCCCTTCAGCTCTCTGGAATAGGCAGCACAGGCCTTGCCATGCCGCGATAAGGACGCCCCCATGTGAGCAAGTCAAGCCCCAGGTTGCCCCACTCCCCTACAGCCCCTCCCCAGCCCTACCTACCTATACAGAAGTGGAAGGGGGCCCCTTATGCTGCCCGCCCCCCTTTTTGCTCGCAGCCTGGTGTGTATGAGTCAATGTGCGGGAGATTTCGCCAGTGGACTGGCATTAGAGGCTGGCAGGCCGCGCGCGGGGGACTAAAGAGGGCCTCCCGCACACGCGGCGCCATATCCCCGCGTAACCTGAGCCCTGGCCCCATCCCCAGACAAATCGCCTTCCACCCCCCATCCCCCCTATCCCCTCCATCGCATCATCGACACCCTCCTCCTACTACGCCTTCCAAGGCTCACTCTGGCACTCTTGTAGTCGCCCCTCTTGCGTTACCATCCACTTCGCCCTGTATCCTCCTCTCAGGGCTTCCTTGGACCTCTCGGCCTAGATGAGGGCGCATGGTGTGTGGGACTGATGAAAGGGACTTGTTGTTGTGAGGGGGGAGCTTGTTGGGGGGCAGTGTCTGGAAAGCTTGTGCTGGAGGCTAGGCTGGATTCCGCCAGGGGAGGAGGGGGCTGTGGTAATGGCGCCGAGCTTATATGGCCCTAGTGCCTCTCCACTCAGCGCTCAAATATTGACCCTGCGACCTCTTCAAGGACTCCGACTCCCACCACCAGTCCCCCCAAATCACTCCCAAGCTGCATCCTAATTCTGCCCCCTTCCCCATTCCCAGCCGTGCAGCAGGGAGCAGCTGGTGAAAGGAGAGGCGTTATTGGTGCCAGTAAAGCTAGACGAGGCCAGTCCGCTGGTGGAGGGGGGAGGCCAATTTCCCGCGAGACTCCTCCCCTGCCCTATAGCTCCTCAGTTGTCCTCAGCACACAATGGCGCGCGGCGTGTTTGCGGGTTTGTGGCACAGTGTTGCGCGCAAAAGGCTACCGAGGAACCTGCTCTTTTATTTCGTCTGACTCATCCACTACTCGTCACTGCGGAAAAAACGCCCCCTAAACTAGTCAGAAGTAGAGCGCGCCTTTTTCTCCTTCCATGCTGCTAGACTGGACACTTGCCCTGCTCTTGCGTTCATGTAAAAAATTGTGATGGTGCTATAAACTATACAAATGATAAAATTTCTTTTTTCACTTTTCGCCTACCTCAGTGCTATAACAAATAGCAAAATTTTAAATCCCCTGGAAACGATAAAATTGCCAGCTAGAATATGCCGGGAACCTCGGAAGCGCGGCGAAGTCTGGTAGGCGATTTCATCAAGGCGAGCCTGAGCGATGTGGCCAGCCCAACCACATCCACCTTCGCTCACCGCATTCCGCGATTCCGCGACAACGTCAAGTCCTTGGCCGAGGTCCAACAGCATGCCCATATGAGCTGTTCTACATCTGCGACTCCATTGAGGCTTCGGAGTGCGACGTGGAGGCCTTGGGCCGTCTCCGTAGGGCCGTGCGAGCCCTGGCCGCAGCCCAGAAGGAGACCGCCGCCCAGCAGGCCAACCTCGTCGCGGCCCTGGACACCCTGGCCACCCTGCACAACCAGAACAGCCAGGATACTCCGCTCATGGGTTTCCAATCCCCAATCCAGTTCCTCCAGCCCACTAATGTGACAACCTCATCCGTAGCTTCGGGGCTGACTCGGATGAGCGTGGTCTTCCGCCAGCTGAACGACCTGGTGCTGGCCCAGGCTCGCTCACTGGAGAACTCCCTAGTTCTAACTCCCATGCCTCAAATGCTGGTTCAATGCCCCAGCATTGAGGTGTTCCCGCTGGACTCGGTGAAGGGGGGCGAGGAGGAGGTTCGAGAGGCGGGCAAAAGCGTGGCCCAGCGCGTGGCCCTCTACCAAGCCCGCCTCGCCAAGCTCAACAAAGGCCGCCCCAAGTCTCTCCTTACCTTGGCCGCGGCAGTGCAGTTGCTGACTAAGGGCCCACTTTGACAGCGGCCTTTCCCCAGCCGACCAGGCCACGGAGCTGTTGGCCGAGCGGACCCAGCTGCAGACCGCCTTGCTTCAGGTTCTTCCCATCCTTCCCATCAGCAGCAGCCTGACTGGGTAGTAAAATTGGCAGTTCTACCTCCAGCAGAATCGGCAGACGGCGAGGAAGGGAAGCCAGGTGCTGGACGGATTGACGGCTTACTTCAGCACCCTTCAGAGGTTCTCTATTCGGAGATTGGCATCTGAGATGTTGTGAAGAAGGCTGACTGCAGTGTATTCCGGGAAGGCTTGGAGCTAGCAGAGGAGCTGAGGAGCGGTGTGGAGGCTCTGTCCACCGACCTGGCCTCTTTGCAAGAGACTGAGGATGACGAGAGGAAACGACTGAGAGAAGTTGGCTTCCTTTTACTCCACCTCTCAATCCCTGAGACAAATGGATGGTGAAGGTGGAGGCGGCAGTTGGTGAGGTGGCAGACCGGCTGAATCCCCGTCCAGCCTCCTCCGAACCGCCGACGCATCTGGTCTCCAGACCCTCCACCTCCAGCCAAGTCTCCATCACCGGCACTCTCTGGAAGAAGGGACGCCTTGGTCTCCTTTCCATAACCCTTTCTCCTTCCCTCCTCATCTGCCCAGCTGCAGGCACCTGGCAAAAGCGGGAGGGCTGTCGAGTTGTCGGCGCCTGTCTCTTTGTGCCCCATGCGGACGTTCGTGCCCCCTCCTTCTATGCAACTGGGAGGGAGAAGAAGGGGAATTGTAGGGCAGTGAGCCAGAACAGGGCATCCCGCTGGCCAGTCACGGGGTGACGCTGAGCCGGGAGGATGGGCGGGTCTTCCAGCTGCAGCCGAGGCAGAGCCCAAGGGCGGCGCGAGAGTTCCAGGCGGAGGACGAGGGGACGGCCGCCAGCTGGGTCTCCGTCATGAAGAATGCTCAGGCCTCTGCCTTTGCGGAGCCGGATCAGGGCAGCCAGGGTTTGGCGGCGCTACTGAGGGCACGTCCCGGCAACAGCGCCTGTGCTGACTGCTCCACCACACATGGTTCTCCTCCCGCTAGTCCTTCTTACGCACTTGCTGCGCTTTTGCTTGAGGGGTTTCGATGGAAAAAGGTTATTGGGGAAGGTTAATGAGATGTTTTTAGCGACAATGCTATTTGTTTGCCGCAAATCAAGTGTGAATGTGCACCAAATAATTTTGTGCAAGACCATGAAGTATCTTATCGTAATTCATAATTTTCCCGCAAAAAAATTTCGCTTTATGTTTAAAAATAGTATTGTCAGACGTAAGCTGGATCTCATCGAACCTGGGCCTGCTGCTCTGCATATCCTGCGCCGGCATACACCGCGATCTTGGCGTTCAGGCTAACTATCCACCGTCCACTATCCACCCTCCTCCCATCTCAATCTTTCCTCTTCCAGATATCCAGGACTCAGTCGCTCAACCACGATTCCATTCAGTCACGCGATTTGCTGCCAGCTCTTGCTGTGGGCAACAGTCGCATCAACGCCCTTCTCCTCTCCAAACCCAGTCACACACGTCTTCAGGCCAAGGCTCCCACGTTGGCCTTCTTTCTTGCTCACTGACTGAGTTTGGCTTTACCAATTCATCCAACCGACGGGTTCAGACAGCGGGTTCATTGGGACACCACTTGGTATGCACATTCTCATCTTCTTTATCACCATGTTTCATTCACGGGAGGGCGTTTGGGGTTTGTCCAGACCCTTGAGAGGTAAGGGAAGAAAAGACAGAAGTTTCCAGTGCCGAGCGCAAAGAGTACATCCACCGCAAGTACACCAGCCGCTCCTTCTCCGACTCTCCTCCTCTTTCAGTTCGCGAAGCAGTAGAGAAGTCGGACCCTGCATCCCTTGTCTTCGCCTTCCTTCTTCATCCTCTCCCTAATGTCCACCCCACATGCCCCCACTCAGCTACACTCCCATCCACACTAGGATCCTGCAGGACTTGGACTCCTTAGTCGTCAGCGCAGTGAAAGCAGATGAATCGCTGAACTCTCTGGCAGTGCTCAGTCTACTGCTCATGCATGGGTGCTCAGCCATTCTCTCTCCTTCAGTCTAGCAGAGTCATGGCATTTGGTTCAGAGCAAGTGCCAATGGAGACGGCAGCAGTAAGGAGACTCCTCCACTCCACGAAACGATAGGAGAGCAGAAGCTGCTCTTCCTTCGCCTCCTCCTCTCCGCCAAGGACCTGGACCTGCAGGCCGTGGATGGCCAAGGCCGCAGCGCTCTTCAGCTGGCCAAAAGCCTGTCCTCATTCCCTGCCCTTTCTCTAGTCACTCCTCACCACTTTTCCCCTATTTTGTTCGGAAAGAAGAGTGAAAAAGGTGGAGAAGAGAGCGGCTCTGAGCGAGGATGAGCTGGTGGAGCTTGTGCGTAAAAAAGCACTGCTGCCTTCCGGCTCGGCCAGTTCCAATTCTTCCTTGGCCAGCGACGGGACGCGGAGGACCCCAAGCGTGGCCAGTGCCAGGTGGGACTTTGAGGAGGATGAGGGGAGGAAGAAGAGAAGGGGTGCAGGATGTCGCCGCCCGTGAAGGCTGGCCTTGGGCGGGTGGATCGTACGGGGAGCCTGAACTGCAACGGGAGCGCCAACGGACACCCGGCCAAGGCTCTCACGCCGGCGCATAGACGATCCTACTCCGCTGGCCTCAATCCAGCCCCATTCACGCCGCCTGCTTCAGGTTTTCTATGTCATCAAATTTCCGTTTTTCTCAAACCTGTCCGGTAGAATAATCTCGTTTTTTCTGAGGTTTTTTAGAGACAAGTTTTTCCGATAAATGAAGGCATGGTGAAATTATGGATGGATGGTCTGTTCCTGGTGATATCTTGAAGCATTGATTATATGGTGAAGCATGGAAGAAGTGAATGAGCAGGTCTTCCACCAGTGCCGAAGCCGAGAGCAGTGAAACCGTCCCTGCCGCGTCAGAAGCGCTGTCGGGCGCTCTTCGACTGTCGGGCGGACAACGAGGACGAGCTCAGCTTCCTCAAAGATGACCTCATCATCGTCACCCGCGACAAGCTCCACGGCGAAGACCCCGCCTGGATGGTTCCCTTTCCTTCCTCCAATCCTCCCATTCAGGCTCTCACTAGCAAGAATTTGTCATAGGAAGGCTACATTCTCAGCCAGCCGAGTAAGAAAGGAATCTTTCCCACCTCTTTCGTCACCTTCGAAGCACTCTAACCATGCCATGCGTAAACTGTGATGTCCTGCGTTTTCTTGGCCTAATTAATTCGCCTGATATATTGTCTATTTGGGTTTCAACTTCACGTCATAATTACCAGCCCATACTGCTTTTGACAGTTGTTTCCTGCTACTTGGTTTGTTTCCTTTCTTCTATCGTAAAATTGCTGTCGTTTGAATCAGTAAATGATGAAAAAAGTTAAATCACAAAGTAAAGCTGAAAATAATAAACTGCATTCTGCATTACGAAATAAATGCTCACAAAAGGTTCTAAATAGCTGCAGTTTCTCTAAGTTTGTGGCGTTTTGTGAAGTTTGTTTTGCAACTGTATGACTGAATAATATTGCCATGAAGAAGAGAAAACTAATGCTAGAATGCTACCGGGACCTATGCTTCACCCAATCTGAATGCTGATCAGACCTAGGCATCTATCACATCCGCAAACATCAAGGGGATGCTTGTGTACAATGGCCCGAGTCACTGCCAGGCTGCAAAGGGGCTCCGGCAGAACACCACAAGACCAAGTTCAGAGAGCAGTTAGGCTAGGGGACAGCTTCATTCGGGGACAGCGGTGCGAATGCGCTCCAGCAGCTGGTCGCACATCTTCTTCGCGTCGCCCAGCAGCATGGCAGTGTTGGTGTTGAAGAAGATGGGGTTGTCCACGGCCGCGTAGCCGACGCCCAACGATCGCTTCATCACCACCACCTGCTCCCCATCCCTTTTCCTCCTCCTCCACCTCCCCTCCAGATGGAAAGCTGGACCTGCTTGGCCTTCCAGACGCGGAGGACGGGCATGCCGGCGATCTGGCTGTTGGGGTCGTCCTCGGCGGCGGAGTTGACGGTGTCGTTAGCGCCCACGACCAGCGCCACGTCCGTCTCCGGGAAGTCGTCGTTGATCTCGTCCATCTCCTCCACGATGTCGTAGGGCACCCCGGCCTCCGCCAGCAGCACGTTCAGCTGACCCGGCATCCGCCCAGCCACCGGGTGAATGCCGAATCGCACATTCACTCCCTGCACAGCACTATTTGAGCCCTGTCCTTATATGGGCGATGGAAGGGAGAAGTGCCTTCTTGCGCAGAAGCTCGACCAGCGAAGCGATGGGGTACTGGCCCTGGGCGGCGCAGAGGCCGTAGCCGGGGACGATGATGACGTTGTGGGCGTCCAGGAGCCAGGAGGACACTTCCTCCGCGTTCGCCTCCGTGTGCGTCCCCGTGATGGCCTTGGCGGAGCCCGTGCCCTGGCTCAGGGTCCCCATGCCGCCCATGATCACGTTCATCAGGCTACGGTTCATGGCCTGCAAGCTCGCCTTGTTCATGGAGAAGAAGAAGCAGGGGGAGGAGGTGGTGGAGGAACCTTGCACATGATGTAGGAGAGGATAGCGCCGGAGGAGCCGATGAGGGCGCCGACGACGGTGAGGAGGTTGTTGTTCATCATGAAGCCCTCCGCGCACAGCGCCCACCCCGAGTAGGAGTTCAGCACCGTGATCACCACCTACAACTACTCCTCCATGCAGGCCATGTGGGGCGAGAGAGGACAGGAAGGGGGAACGGGCATGTCAGCGCCGCCGATGGCCATGGTGAGGGTGACGCCCATCGCGGCTGAGGAGAGGGAGGTGAGGCCGAGGAGGTTTAGCCCCACCGTCGTCGACGGGGAGGCCATGTAGTAGAGCAGAGCGCCTACGTTCGACGCCGCCAGACCCGCGTTCAGGAAGTGACGCCCCGGCAAGAACACTGCCGCCGAGTCCAGCACCTCCAACAGTTCTCTCTAGCTGCAGGGAGGGGGAGAAGGGAAGAGGGGAATAGATACGCCGTGGAGTTTGCCGAAGGCCATGAGGGAGCCGGTGAGGGTGACGCCGCCGATGTAGGTGCCGAGGAAGAGGGCGCACTTGGTGGCGGCCAGGGTGGGATCCGAGGCGAACAGGTCGGCAGTGTGCAGGTACTCAGCCACACAGGTCAGCATCGCTGCTGCGCCCACGAAGGAGTGGAACAGGGCCACCTAAAGATTGCCAACGAGGGTGTAGGGAATGCGGAGGCAGTGAAGGAGAGACAGACCATCTGTGGAAGGTCGGTGATGGCGATGCGGGAGGCGATGCCGGCCCCGATGGCGCCGCCGACGCCGATGCAGGAAAGCATCTGGGTGAGGACGGCGGAGGAGGGGGCGAGCATGCCCAGGGTGGCCGTCATGCCGCCGGTGACGCCGATGATGCCCAGGGCGTTGCCCAGGCGGGCCGTCTCCTGCGAGCTCAGGCCCGCCAGAGCGCCCACGCAGCACAGGCCGGAGCCCAGGTAGGCCAGGGAGTGGACCTCCTGTAGGGAGAGCCAAGGATTGAGGGGGGAGAGGTGGGAGAGGAGGGTGGGACAGGATAGCCGGCGTTGAGAGCGGCGAGGTAGCTGCCGACGAAGGCGGTGGCGGGTATGGCATAGAGGTAGTTGTACTCCGGGGGGTCCGTGGGCCGCTTGAACATGTCCAGCATCCGCTGCGTGATCAGGAAGCCACCGCCGATGTTGATGCTGTCATCATTCCCTCTCTCCCACCGAGGAGAAGCAAGGGAGGGCAGAGAACCTGGAGATGAAGGTGGCGGCAGCGGCAAAGGCATGGACGGTGTTGTGCGGCATCACATCTCCACCCATCAGTAGTAGACCACCGGCAGCCGTGATGCCTGCAGCAAGGAGAGATGAGGAAGAGCAGAGAGGACGGGTGGAGGAACCCGAGATGGCGTTGGTGACGGACATGAGGGGGCTGTGCAGGGCGGGAGTGACGCCCCAGACGGTGTGGTAGCCGGCGATGACGCTGAGGGCGAAGGTGGTGGACATCTGGCTGAAGGCCGTGTTGGGGCTGATGACGCCGAAGCCGAGGAGGGAGCCCAGGCCAGCCGTGTACACCCCCGCGCTCTTCAGCGTCTCTTGGAAGTAGTTGGGCGGCAGCACCTCCTTCAATCCCTGGCTGGCTTCAGGGATAGAGCTTCAAGAGAGGGGAGGAGGAACCTTGGGCTTGACAGGCTCCGTGGGCGCAGCGGGTACGGGAGGGCCGGCGGGCTTGGGCGGAGGGTACATCATCTGTCCCTTGTCGAGGATGATGGAGCCGCGGACGACCTCGTCCTCCAGGTCCACGTAGTAGTGCTCCTTGTCGCCGGTGACGGAGAGGAGGAACTTGGAGATGTTGTTGGCGTAGAGGTTGGAGGCCTGTGTGGCCATGCGGGAGGGGAAGTCGGTGTAGCCAATGCAGGTGACGCCGTTGGAGGTGACGTAGGTTTGGTCGGGCTTGGTGGTGGCGATGTTGCCGCCGGCCTCGGCGGCGAGGTCGACGGTGACGGAGCCGGGCTTCATGCTGGCCACCATCTCGGCGCTGATCAGCTTGGGCGCGGGCTTGCCGGGGATGAGCGCCGTGGAGATGAGGATGTCCACCTCCTTGCACTGCTTCGCGAACAGCTCCATCTCTGCCGCTATGAATTCCGGCGACATCTCCTTCGCATAGCCTCCGCCTCCATCGCCCGATTCCTCAACATACTCCCATCCTGTATTCTGACAAAGCATCTACAGTATTATTACTGCATTTTGAGAATGCACAATCAATCAATATCGTAAATGATTCAAGCCTCAGCGATCTTGGTGGTAGTGTCGTCATCGTTGCACTCAAGAGTAGCAAATAATGTCGTCATTGGCTTGAAACAATACTTATTCCATAAAAATTAGTAAATATTATGAAACATCAAACTTTTGGGTAGCTTAGCTCAAATGCGCAAACATGAAGAATGGGCGCCTACCTTGATGGAAACTTCGAGGAAATCGCAGCCCATGGACTTGACCTGCTCGCGGACGGCCTCTCGGGTATCGAAGCAGCGCACGATGGCCCCCAGATTGCGCGCCGCTTGGCACGCCGCCAGACCAGCCACTCCACCGCCGATCACCAGCACCTTCGCCGGCGGAACCTTCCCTTCAATCCTCTCCCCTCCTCTTTCCCGGCCATTGGTGAGGGGACTGGAAGAGAAGAATACTAGGAAGAAGAATGAAAGAAGGAAAGAAGGGTGAGAAAGGGAATACCGGCGGCGGTGATCTGTCCGGTGAAGAAGCGGCCGAAGTGGTTGGCGGCCTCGAGGACGGCCTTGTAGCCGCTGATGTTGGACATGGAGGAGAGGACGTCGAAGACCTGGGCCCGACTGATGCGCGGGATGCAGTCCATCGCGAACACCGACATTCGACGCTCCGCCAGCTTCTTCACCATCTCCTACAATCATCCTTCACCCTCACTCCCTCTACTTCAGTTGGCCCTAAAGGTAATTGGGGTGTACCTGGTTCTGGACAGGGTAGATCATGCCGAAGAGGGTGTTGAGTTCGCGGTACTGTGGGATCTCGGGCTCGAGGGGAGGGCGGATCTTGAGGATGATGTCGGAGGAGTTGACGGCCTTGGCGTCTTCGATGATGGCCCCCGCCGCCTCGTATTCCGCGTTCTTGAACTCCGCCGCCGCACCCGCATTCTCCTCCACCACCACCTTGAAGCCTACAATCACCCCTCTCCATCCTCCCTCCCCATTCTCAGGCACAGGGAGGCTGGTCAAACCCTTCTTGATGAGGGTGGCGGTGACGGCGGGTCCCACGGCCACGCGCCGCTCCCCCTTGAAGATCTCCCTCGGCACACCGATTGTCAGCTGGGAGTAGGCGATCCCTTCCAATTGCTCCTTGAGATGAGGGGAAGAGAGGATGGAAGGGGGAGCTGGGGAGACCCTTGGGCTGCTTGGCCTCCTGATTGGCGGGGCGGAGACGGGTGGAGTGGAGGCGGCGGAGGCTGGAGCGGCCCCCGAGGCCGGAGCACGAAGCCACGCTCCCACACCGCGTCAGCAGCATCCCTGATTAGAGCCCTCAATCCATTCCTTCCCCATTTACTTATGCCTCTTCCATTGCATCACGCACTGGCGGGAGGGGGCCTAAAGGAGATTGCAGGGTGCATGAATTGCAGGTGCATGGGAGGGAGTGGTGAGGTGTAAAGGAGGAGGGAAGGAGGGGAGTGGGGGGAGAGGAGGGGTAGTTAAGCTGAAGTAGAGAAGACTGGGCGTGGGGATTTCAGGAGCCTCCTTCGCTCCAGCCGCAGTCTTCGAGCTGTCATAGGTCGCCGCCTGATCTCAGGCACCCCACGCGCGCTTTCAAACCAACTCTGGGTTAATGAAGCCTATTCAGTTTTACTTAATTCTAGTTAAATTAATTCTGGTTTTTCTAATGTTGATCGATATGCGAGTGGTGAGCTTGAATTTGTTCTATGACGAGAGTGGATAAAAAACCTTTGTTGAAACTGGTTCAGTTATCATTTAACTTGTAAAGGCTTCCATTTTCGAGGGATAAAAGGGGGCGAAGTGAGTATGAATGAAATAAATTGAGGGCGTTTGCTTATTTCAGCAAATCTAAAATCGCCGCACAGAATGGCATCTACTCTGGTCATAGAAAATCACGCAAAGCATGGAAGACAAGATTGGACTACTTGAGCTTGCTCAGTATCTGCTTCTGCGTCTGAAAAACCAGCGCCATCCAATCGGAGCGTTGGAGAAAATGGGCCAACGCAATCGTCGAGGCAGTGGAAGTAGTGCATGACTTCCTGGTGACAGATCTCCTCCGTGTTCTTCCGGCTATTCACTCGGTTGTTGCACTCCTCAACTCACCCCCCATCTCTTAGGCTGCAGGCGAGTCAAAGGAGTGAATGAAATACCTCGAGGTGGTCGAGGAGCTTCTGGCATCCAGGCTGACACTGCTCTCGCAGCGTGTCCATGGGGTCCACGACGTCCTCCTCTTCTTCCTCCTGCGTCGGCTCCTCCTCCTCTGGCGTCTCCACCACATTCTCAGCCTGCCCATTCCTTTACACTCCGCTTCTTTCGAAGCAAGAAATCCATTTCTTTGCCTACCTGTTCAATTTCCGACATGGCTAGGGATCTGTAAAGGGCAGCAAAGGAGCTTCCTGAGAATCTGCTGCAAGGGGCCTCTCTTGCTAGGCTCGCTGCGCACAGCCTCAACTCCGCACCCAGCAACTGCTAAAGCGCGCGCAAGTCCGGAGTGGAGCGAGGGGAGGGAGTGGGGAGAGGCATTCCTCCAGAGCAGGCCGTGACAATGGATGGGTGTTGGTTGGTGGCGGAGGGTTGTGGAAGAAGAATGGGCGGCCAGGTGGCATTGTGTCCGCCGCTTAGCCGCCTAATCACATCACGGCCTCCGCCTACTAAAGAACCCCGCCGCATACCGAGCCAAGAAACCCCGCAAAAACGCCCCCTGCTCTCACTAGACTCACAAGTTAAGAGGCCCTGAACACAAAGGCCACTTTCGGCTGGATTGGGGCCTGTGGGCCGAAATTAGCTTCAGTTGATGGATGGGGGTGGGCAGGGATGAGGTGTGAAGATGGGTTGGCCTAGGGGGGAGAGTTGCGCGCCAAAGCACATCGGCTCCCGTTCGCTTGGCTGGCTCTTTTCCGGAGGTACCTTGAGGAGGGGCCGCAGGGTAGCCCATCCGAATCCCTCCCTGCCCATCCTCCACAACCTGTCCAGAAAAGATCTTTCTGGCCATTCTCAAGGTAATTTTGGATAGACTGATATTTTCCACCGCCGCTTCGTGAGCCAGTCTGAAGTGTTTGCTTTGAATCTGGCCGTGAGGGTAATTTTCTGCGAGAGCTAAAAAGGTGTGCTCAAAAGGTGAACTGGTCAGCAGCAGGCCTTGATGCAGGCTGTCTGTTTGTAAGGTAGAGGTATTTTGGCACATTTTGCCCGAGCAATGGCCGAGCACACTTTTTGCACCCACGACCCATGTTGGGCCCATTCTCTCTCCTCCCTTCATCATCTTCGCCCCTCCCTCCTTCCGCCCCATTCACAGCCGACACACACCCATCCAAATACACAGCCCTCCCATCCCGCGGCACTCTCGCCGATAATTACCTCGTCTTTTGCCTACTACTCCTTCCCTTTTGCAGAGCGGGAATATGCCAAGTTCAGCGGAGCACTGAAAAATCCCTCTCCCACCCCTATCCAGCATGACATGAGGCTGCTCTTCGCTCTGCTCCTACAACTCCCGCTCCTTGTTGCCACCAATCGTCGCTACCTCGTCACTGCTACCAAGTTCCTTTCATTTCACCTACTTTACTACCTCATTCTACTCTATTTTTCCCTTCACTCAAGTCTTGGCCTCTTTCCTGCCTCCTTCTGTAGTCTAGACTTTTGTGCAGGAATGGCAGAAACAGGCGGACGAATGGCGGGGCTTTTGGCGTCCTTCGCAATCCACGCCCTCGACTCATTTGCGGCGGGTTACTCCCATCTAGTGCCCTACGACTGGACATGAGGATGGGAGAGTTGAAGGCAAAGTCTGGAGGCGGTGATGGGAGTGGCGCATCCCGACCTATTCTCCCGCCCCATCCCGCCCAGCTACCCCAGCTACGGCGGCCGCAGCACCTGGGCAGGTCTCTCCTGCACCTGCCCTTCTTCTTTTTTAGACCAGGACAACTGCACTTCAGGCGTGTACCTAAGCGGCCAACGGTACAGTCCGCCCGACGGCTGTCTGGCCTACGGCATCCGACCGCCCAACCTCCTCTTCATCCGCCTCAACTACGCCCGCTGCAGCCGGGGACAGGTGCGCAATCGGTGAGTGATGGAGGGAGGAGAACTGATGGGGGCAGGAGGGAGAAGTTTGAGGGAGCGGGAGGAGGAGACGCTGAGGAGCGCCGCAGTGCACGTCAACTTCCACCCCGTCTTTGTCACGCGGGCGGACAGGGCCTTCAGGCTGCGCTGTCGCTACTTCCACCCGCGCAATCTCACCGTCACCGCCTCCTTCAGTCTCGCCACCACGCCGGCGCCCTGATTCTGTCCAATTCGCTTGCTGTCTTTTTCGATTGCGTCTGCATTGAGTGCTGGCTTTGCAGGGTTTCGGCAGGCAAGAAATACACAGCGAATTTGAAAACAAAACAGCGTTGAATTGAAAAAAATAGGACAAAAATGGCCATATCAGTTTTCGTAGCGCGTAAACATCGTAAGCATCGCAGTGGTCGTAAGCATGCTCTCATGGGCTTCAATAGATCTCCATTTTAAAAGTCCCACTCAAACGGTTTTGCTACCCCGTCCGCCAGGCCTGTACTAAAGTTAACAATCAAGTCTGCGAAACCTTTAGGTCGACCAATTACTTGGCGATATATCCACTAGAACTCCAAAGAAAGAGTCAGTCAGCTTGCTGTGGTGCTGAGATACTCTAAATGAATTAATTTACTTTTAAATTAGCATGCTTGTTTTTTATTTTGTTGTCATTTTTGAACTGTTTTATGTGGGAATCCCGAACCGTGGACGAATACCACGTAAGCTCTGCCAAGTTAGTACAGTTCCCCCTACAGCATTTTTCTAGCGTTTTCTAGTCCAGGTTAATTTTTGATTGCAAATAAATCATTTAGTTTACAAAAATGTGTTTCTCCTAAGTCTGAGTTTCAGTAAGTGGTTAGAATTTGCCCTTTATTAGTTCTAAACAAGCCATGGCCAATGAGATCTAAATTTGACATGATCATTAAAGGCACACCAGACATTATGACTTTAGGCAAATAGAAAGTGCTACGGCCAACAGAGAGACATAAGGCTCCCAAAATTCAGCTCGGCCACTGTCTCCGGTCCCGTACCCCTTCCCAGGCTCCTCATCCTCGCCTTCCTGGGACCTGAAAAGACTTCTGCTCCAGCCCAATCTCTCAGGGCATCATGCAAGGCTACAGCAAGCCGTGGATCCGCTTGCAGGCAGCCAGCATATCTTTCGTGGTCAGCAGCGCCCTTCGTTTCAGCTACAATAACTAGCACGTTCTCAATGCAAAGCAGTGAGGCTCTAAGAAGTTAAGAACGGGTGTCATGAAAAGCAAAAAGCGCCAATGGTCCTCGCTGGCGGAGAACTGCTGGCGGAGTTCCTCGGCCGCTTCCGCCAGCAAGCTCAAGGCCTCAAGCATTTCCTGCAAAGAGCCTTGTTCGCTTGCTTTGCAGGAGCAGCTGAGAGAGGACCGGCGGCGGTTGGCTGGAAATCTCAATTGGGCCGCTGCGCTCACGGTGGAATTTCTTCAGAGCCGCTCGCTCCCTGCCCTTAGCCCAGCGACCCAGATCCTCCTCCACACCTTCCAGAGCTGCTCCAGTTCCCTGCCACCAGCTTCAATTGAACATTGACTTCTAATTTAATGGTGTAATTTCCGTTTTTTTTGTTTTAATGAGTTGCAGTCATTTTTATGTTTTTTGGTTAACTTTTCTGCAGCGATAGATCTTATATCTTTGAATAAGTTTCATATTGCCAGATATTGAATAATTTTCATTCGACTAATCTTCAATAAAGTGTTAACATTGACGAGGGAAGCCTGGCCTAGGGAGCTTCGGATGTCTTGAATTTTGCTCCGCACTGCGTCCGCCTGTTTCTGGCAGGCCTGGTTGGCCTGGTCTTGCGTGGCCTTGGGCACTGTGCGATGGGGCTGGTGATGGTCCAGGATGCAGTTGCTGCAGGCCGTCGCCTCATCCTCCAGGCAGTAGTGCAGCTGGCTGGGCACCACTTTCTCCTGGCACTCCGGGCACCGCACCCGCTTACGGCCTCTCATTTCCTCCATCATCTGCAAGCCAGGCCAAGCTCAGCACCAGCTCTGCCACTGTTAGATGGAAGACACCTGCTGGACCACAAAGTTGACGGGCAACTCGGTCGCCTCATGCGCGTCCTGCTCCTTGCGGCAGTAGGGGCAGCGATAGGCAGCATAGCCAAGGGGTAGGATTTGAGCATCCATGCCCTTGGGAATAAACTTTTGACTGTTGGAAGACAATCAGCCGAAAACCTTTTGGATGCACTGGCAGCAGAAGGTGTGGCCGCAGTTGAGGACGCGCGGGTCTTTGTAGTTGTCCAGGCAGATGCAGCACTGCCCCATTTCAGCCTCCTCCATTCCACAGGCTGATCTCTGACAGAAACTCGCCTAATCACAACAAGGGCGTTTAGAGGAGCTAATAGAAAGAAGGGCTGAAATCCTGTGCTTTGCGTGACGGCCTTCGGATTGCACAACAACCAACTTCCCTCCAGCGCCGGTCTTGCGGCTGATGTGGTGTGGATAGGGGAATAACCTCATTGCGCGCTATTTCGTTTTCTTTTAGTCCGCCTTTCTTGGTTTTGGGGAAATAAATGGAGAATAAAATAATTAAATTAAATTTTAAATTTTTGCACGGCCGAAGGCCGCCTGCCGCGAAGGGCTAGTAGTAAATGTATTTCTTCATTTTGGACTAGGATAAATCGATTTTTGGGAGAAAAGAGGCACACGTTTGGCTTGCCAATGGTACCAGTCATTGTAAGATCTCAAAATTGATAAGGAGCCACCAATCGCTCCAATCCTTTTTGCATGGGAAAGGATATCATCAAATTGACCAATACCCTCAACTCCATGTTTTGATGAAGATTCCACTAGCAGTAGATGCATTCTTTGACCTTCAGCTAGGAAAAGCCTAAATTTTGGAAGGAAAGTTTCGTTTTAGACTCACCGATGACATTCGATATTATTCGATACTATTACACTTTATCTCCATTGACAAGTTTCAGTGCCACTAAGTACATGCAAAGAAATTCAATTACTAGCATAAAACGGCTCAACATGTAAAGGCGAGAGGTGCAAAAATAGATCACAGATTTGCTAAATAATCCCAAGCAATTTCATTGAAGTCGTAGCTGCTCCGAGATTGCCCCAAGCATTTCCTCCTTTCGTTCATGTAAAACTTCAAAATTGTAAGGTTCATAAAACTTAGGCATGAACGTAAGGGCACCCTGTATAGGCGATTGCGAAGCTCGGGATTGAGGCCCGTGAGCTGAGAGCCAGTAACGAAACAGTTGTAGGCCAACACGAAAAGGCTCTTCTCCAGTCTGGCGGAGTAAGCATTCACCAAGCTAGCCACGTGCAGGGCATTCACCAGCAGATTTTCGTCTGTGAAATCAAAATGTTTGGCCACTGCCTAATGGAGCAAAGCAAGCAACCTATGTGAATGCAGTTGAATTGACTCTGAATGCAGAGACACCCGTTTCCAGCAGGCACCAGCCGAGCGATGCTGGGCAGAACATCCGAGAAGCGCTCGTCGAAGAAAACGTCAAGGTCGTCTCTGCTGATGACCGTCTCCAGGTCCTTGGCCTGGACGCCATAGAGGACGAGCTGCTTGAGGAGCAGTTCCTTCTCCTCCTTCTCCTTCACCGCGAACACTTCCCAGGCCTGACTCAGACAAACCAGCTCCACCACTTCTTCCTTGCTGGAAGCTTCTGAAATTGCCCATCAATCTGTTGCCACAGATTGATCGTACTTTTGAGCAGCATCTTCATTCCCAAATCTCTTTTTTCAGCGGCATAAATTTGTTAGGGCAATAGGTTTTTCGTATCATGCTTAAAATGAACTAGGTTTTACTATGGTAATTGTAAAGTGAACCATGAAGAGATTGAATGAAGACGGCGTGGAGATTGGCCTCAAGCGTCTCCACCTGCCACTCACGAGCCAGATCGGCGAGTGGTTCCAGGTCCTGGTTGGAGATGAACAGAGGCTTGCCCACTCGATTGAACTTCACTCCCTCTTCCCGCTCCACCTCCACGCGATCAAACCAGCCCAGAAACACCAGTACATCGCCCAAGCTGCAATTCAAATTCAGGAGGCGTTTTATGGTAGACTCAATTTGGAGAGAGCGAAAAAAGCGCCACCTTTTTCCGATGAGCTTAGCACAGCTTTCCTCGGCTTCTTTGTAGGGTCCGAACACGAGTCGGTGGAGGGTTTCGCTGGCGTTTCCCAACGTTTCCTACATGTAGACGAACATTGAAAGTGTGAGAAAACAGAAAGAAAACAGAAAACAAAAAAAACAGAAGTAAAGCAGAAAAATATGATAAAAGAGCCTGACCTTGGTCACCCAAAGCGTCTGATCCTCGACGATGAGACGGAAATTGGCTGTTTCACTCTGGGAGCAATAGCGCTCAGGTACTGCCATCTTCTCCGTCTCACATTCCATATTTTGGAGACTGCTCTCCAGAATTCTAAACGAAAGGCAAATGGAACGAATGCCTTGGTTCTGCGTGTTTGGGCGGTGTGTTTTGGCTTTCTTCGCATTGCACCAAGCACTGCCAAGCACTATTTCTACGCGCAATTTGTGATCGGAGAAAAGTTAGTATCCTGAAAAAAATTACACAAAAATGCAATTACTGAAAGCAATTACTAATTACAAAATTATGAGAAAGAGCAATAATGATTACCACTGTGGATTGGGATTGGCGAGATAAATTAGATTGGTTCTGTAAATTATCTTCGGGGTCTCCACCTCCCAACTCAGAAACGTTTACTTTTAAGCAATTAGCTTTGATGCAGAATGGTGAGGGCTTACATTGATTCAAGGATATCGAAATGGATCGTTGCGGATTTCCTATCTCTTCTCGCACTCTTCGTCTACGCCAATTTCTATTGACATGCATCAGCAGGAAATGAGCACGCAGGACGCCGGGGTATTATGCCACCCCCCTAGCCAGCACGTGTTGATGAAAAGAGGGGCTTCCTATCCTAGGGGTAGCCTTTTACTTGCCTTGTCGATTCATGCGATAGACAAATTACTGAAATGGTGAATCTCCGCTTCAGTGTTTTTCTCTCTTAGCTGGTCTTTTTTTAATGCTTGCAATAAAAATAGCTTGGGCATAAAGGTGATGAAATTTATTTGATTCATCTTATCATGAAACTAGCTTGGGCCATAAGGTGATGAAATTAAATCTGACACTCTTATCAGGAAAATATGCTTCCTAAATTTTGAACTTTACTAAAGAGCTAAGAGAGCCCAGGAAATTTTGGCCACCCTAGGATTATTGTTTGGGTAAAGCTATAAATAAAAACTAAACATAAGTTAACATTGAGCAAAAAATATGCATTATAATAAAAAAGTAATATTTTGAATAATTTTCTAATATTTTCCCAGTTTTCGTTTTTGCTACCAACATTAATTTCATATAAGGGAAATTTAAATGCGAAGATTTTGTGCAAATCAAATAAAATATTTATGATTTACTCTAACCTGTCATAAATTTAAAAAAGAACATTGGTGAAAATTT
>JASANA010007760.1:0-10500 GCA_030248095.1 Ptycholaimellus sp. GST1_10 | reverse complement strand
TTCTTGGTTCAGTTACGTATTGCTTCGAATGTAAATTAAGAGCATTGGCATGGAATTGTAAGCTGCTAAGTTGTGTGGGAAGTTGTGGGCTGTGAAGCTCCGCGGTCACCTATTGCGCTCTGCGCCATATACTTGTTCAGGGTTGAGTTTAAGTCCTGCTTTCGCGTAACGTTGTAATACTTCGGCTGTAACCTGGAGTAGGCCTTCTTTGGTTTCTGCGCAGCACGTGACGTCATCCAAGTACACAGCAACTTGGTTTCCCATTCCGCGAAACAAAGCATCGGCTAGTCGGCAGAATGTACTAGGAGCAGATGTGAGACCGAAGGGCATACGTAACCACACGAACAGACCTTGCGGGGTATGGAACGCTGTTTTCTCTTGGTCGCCTTCCGTTATAGCGATCTGGTGAAAGGCTGACCGCAAGTCAATACTAACGTAATAGCGACCGCGAGCCAGTGTATCAAGCTGTTCTTGGACGGATGGCATGGGATATGCGTCTTTAACAGTGCGTGCATTGAGCAGACGATAGTCGCAACAGAGCCGAGGGTTGCCCTTCTTACGTGGTACCATTACAATGGGTGCCCGCCATGGACTGTTGCTGGGGGAAATAATACCTTGGCTCAATAGTGTTGAGATGATCTTTTCCAGCGCTGGCTGCATGGCCAGTGGTATACGACTCATGCGTGACACCGTTGGAGGGTTCTCGGGATCTTTGAGATGAAGGGAATGTGTTATCCAGTTACAATAGCCAATATCACCATCGTGAAGGGAGAATATGTCGGCGTAAGATAAAAGCAATTGCACAAAAGCCTCCTTCAGATGGGGGTCACTATCGATGGCCTGGCCGAATTTTAATTTTGGGCGTAATTGTGTTTGTCGTTCATAGTAAGTGAGTTTGGTAGAATCTATGTTGGCCGGGTCTATTTCCGTTTCATCATCCAGTAGCTCCTCGAGAAAGTTATCGTCACGTGGCATGTGCACTTTGTGCACCATCATCGGGTCTAGTGGGACGTGACATGACTCGTTGGGGTCTAATGGATTTGGAGTGTCAATGTATATAGCTCTGATGTTCGCCCAGACAGTCCCTTCAGTTTCAAAATCATCTAGTAGAATATCCGGGTTGTTCGAAGGGGAAGCTGAGTGGGTGAGTAACCCAGGAATAGGTGGCGTGGGATGGTTTATGTTCAGGGACGGGACCTGTTGTGGTAACGTACAAGGGGCTCTTCGTGGACAGGGGTATGCATACGGTGGAACTGTGATATAAGCTCTCTGTGCCGATGCGCCAATGGAGTTCGGAATTGGTGATATCGACTGTGAAGACGATGGGGGTGATAAACTAGTCTCCAAGGTTTGAGGCATTCCAGTAGTCGCTGTGATACCTATTGAAGTGGGCAATGGCTCGGGTGGTGTAGCACATAACTCTGCTGGCATGAGCGTATTATCAGTTGGGTTGGGGAGTTGTGGTTCTGGCTGAGTTGCTGTGAGGGATTCGGATATCACTGTAGGTTCCATGGGTGGCGTTGGTGAGCTGCCGCTGAGCGCAGTTTTGCTTGATGGCCGGGGCATGTAGTTATGGGGACTAGAGACTGGAGACTGGTGGTCGACAGGATAGGGGTTGTGATAGGATGGGGTTGGGGATAAAAGAGCGGTTTGAAATATGTGTGGCGGGGTGTTATGCGGGGTGGCACCAAGAATCGTGGTTAGGTCATGGTCTGATTCGGTTAGGAGCATTAAGAACGTACCCAGCCGTGCATAGGCTGGAATGACACGGTGACGGTCGGTGGTGTCATAAGCTGTCACATAACACTGGCCGTTCCTAATTATTGGGTTGTCCATTTGGAACTGCACACCAGCTAAATGCACCGGGGAGTATGCCTTTGGTAATTCTATGGGGTAGGGGAAATAGACGCCTGCCCCCGTTTGGCAATACGGGTCAATGGCTACTGTTGGGACCATTACTGGGGCTTTGGGTACAGCCCACGTAGGTTGCGTTGTTACTAAGGGAGTGCGTACGATGGGAAGAAAAGGATAGCAGGATTGAAATGGTTGATAATCAGGGGGTGCTGCGGGTATTTCAATTGTTGCTGTCTGTTTAACATAGTCTAAAGCTATGCTCAGGGCTTCTATGGCGTCACGTCCAAGTCTGAGGGGAATTGCTTGACTCGATGATATGAGGAGTGTAATTACAATTGCATTAGGGTGCGTTGCACAAGGATATACATATTGGGTACGCTCAATGACGGAATTGTGTACTGCCATCATGTTGTATGGTCGTGGTTTCGCATAATGACGACGGGATAGGTATAAGTAGTCAGCAGCTTCTGGTGTGCACCAGCTCTCGGGGGATTGCACGTCGAGGGCTGTGAGGATTGTTTTGCCTGCGCACTTAAAAAGGATGATAGGTGGTTCGATTTGTTCCTCTCCAGGGCCTGCCATCATATTGACAGGTCGGGGGAATGGAATGCTAACAGAAGGGCTTGGAGTAGGGTCTGGCGATTGAATTGATTGAACTAAGGATGCTACTTGGTTGTCTAACTTGTGTACTGTATTCGTCAAGGAGGAAATGGAAGTATCAGAAAACCCCTTGGAATCATCTAGCTCCATTGAGTCATCTGGCTCTATTATTTCTTCTGGCGTAGCTAAGGTTTTTAAAGGTGGTGTCGGCACACCAGGCTTAGGGTCTTGGAGATACAGAGTAGACAGACATGGGATTTCTAGTGTATCCGGTGATGGTTGAGAGAGCGCGGGGCTGGTTGGTATTGGAGACTGTGGTGTGGAAGGGCTTGATGCCGGCCACTGGTCATGAAATGGGGTGGTGTCGCGAACGTCTAGCCGGTAAGGTCAGGAGTAAGGCGGGACCATGGTGGTGTGATGGGTGTTATTGAACGCGATTGTGGCCTGCTGACGGGCGGAGGTATGGCCAATCCCTCCCGTCCTCGCGCCTCTCTTGGACTTGTCCAGGTCCCCCAGGAGGGCGCCATGCTCCCCACCAGCTACCGTTCCGCTTCGCGTGGCTTTCCTCCACCCATGATCTGGTTGCGCTGCCTCTGGCATTGTCTGGCCTCCGTTGGTTTTTTGGGTTGTTTTGTTTTGTTGTGGAGGATGTGGTGGTGGGAAGTGTGTTGGTAGGGGGAGGTGGAGGAGGAGATGGGGGTTGTTGGATGAGGGATGTGTTGGGAGCTTTGCGGCTTGGTTGGTGGATGGGGTTGTGAGAGGGATGTTTGAGAGGGGCTTGTGGAGGAGAGGAGGATGGGAGAGTGGGGTGGGGTTTGGGCTGGGTTGTTGTTGGGAAGGCTTGGTGGGGGTGGTGGGAGCTTTTTTGTTTTTTGAGTTTGGTTGTTGGTGTGTTTTGGGTGATGATTTGTGGGTAGGCGGATGGTGATTGTTTGTTTTTTTGATTGGCTTTTGGGTGAGGGATTTGTTGCTTGATGTTGTGGCTGCTTGTGTGGTGTTGCTGCGAATTGGTTTTTTTTTGCTGCGCTTTGCGGATTGGCTGCTGTTGTTTGATGGGGGAGATTGGTTTGGGAGAGTTTTTTTTGTTCTGCTTCTGTGTGCTGGGGTGAGGTGGTTTGGGCTGGCTGGAGTGGGGCTTGCTGGTGGGGAGCTTGTGCTGGGCTTTTTGCGCTTTGGGGGTGGGGGGAGGGGAGGGCTGGGGAGGCTGGGGGGAGCGTCTGCTTGGGCTGGGGCTTTGGGTGAGAGGGGCAGACGTTTTGCTGGGAGCGCGCTGTGCTGGCCGGGCCTCTTCTTCTGGTTTTTGCTGGTTGTGGGGTGTTGGGGGTGGGGTGGTGGGGGGGGGTTGTTGCCGGGCCGGTGGAGGAGGTCTGAGCGGTTGTCTCCGTTTGGTGTCGGCGATTTTTGTCTTGTTTTTCTGATGGGAGTGGCAGGGGCAAAAGTGTGTGTCGCTGTGCCCGTCAGAAAAAGAGAGGGAGAGGAGGCCAAGCTGGGGAGAAGGGGCAAGCTGGAAATGAGATTTGTGATCTTTGCTGGGGTGGCCCAAAAGGATGGGGTGTGTGATTGCGGTGGTGGATAGGAACCAGAGGGCTGAGGCTGCGGCGCAGGCTGGGGAGGAGGCGGGGGTCGCGGCTGCTGGCGAGTGTCGCAGTAGGGCGGCTGGAGGTCTGCGGCTGGGCAAGGCTGCACCAGCGGCTCATCCACGCGCCACATCCACTGGCCTAAGCCCACCTCTTTCTTCATGATCTCTAAGTGGAGGCAAAAGAGGCGGGGGTCAGAACCGGGGCGCTGGATGTTGGAGAGCTGAGCAAGCTGGAGGATGCCGGGGGTGGAGGATCCTGGTAGGACGATGGCGCCGGAGGGATCCTCGGGCAGGACGGAGGCCTCGGCGGCGTCGGCCCAGGCCAGGTCTTTGTAGAGGTAGCTGAGGTAGGTGGCCGCCCGCCCGCCCGGCAGCACTCCGCCGATCAGCAGCATTTGGAACGTGTTCCGCAACTGAAATGCGGGACTGATGGAGGATTGAGGAGAAGGGGAAGAAAGAGGTATTACCTGTCCCTGTGCGTTGGTGACATTGTGATAGGTGGCGATGAAGACGGTCTGGGCGATGAAGGCTGTCTCACCGAAGAGTTCGCGTACCGCTGCTGTTCCCCGCTGCACCACTTCCGGCTGGACCTCGTCTGCAGGACAGGCAGGGGTGGGAGGTGAGAGGGGTTGAAGGAGGAGGTGGGAACCGGAAGCCTCGTCCACAAAGACGTTGCCGCCCAGGGAGAGGTCTACGGGTGAGTAGAAGGGCGCGAAGCCCACCACACCGTCCTCCAGAGGGCTGCGAATTCGCCGTGGCAGGTCTGACACTGCCAGCAGACCCTCAAGACATTGAATGGATCAGTTGAGACTGAGAGGCATGAGAGCTGAAGACGGTATTTTCAGTCATCAAACAATATGAAGTTTGAGAGAGAAGAAAGAACCTGATCTGAGATGAGCAGTTGGCCTCTGGGGTGTCCAAAGATGCGGAACTCGTACTGCAGATCCCAGACCACCTTGGAATCCCGTCGCTGAGGTAGATGCTGGTGATCCAGGAACTCGTACAGGAACGAGGCTAAAAATATGGCTGCTTTTGCCTGTCAGCTACAAATGCGTTTGCTACCATGCCATTGAGCAAACATAATCTTGATTATGGGCAATGGATGGATGAATGGGGTTATGCTGGATGAATATGCGCCCAATGAATGTGCCCAGTGGGTGGCATCCCTTTTGTGGTTGATCAGGGATAGAGGCTAGCACTGGCAAGCATTAGTGCGCAAGGTTGGAAGGGCAGTTTGCAAGCAGTGCGTAAAGGAAAGCTTTTGGAGTGCTCAGTTATCTCTATTTAGAGCTTCCTCCTACCACGCGGTCTGAAGGGAGGCTGGACAGGATTGGGAAAGCTGGGATTGGAAGGCGGGTGGATAACACCACTCTGGCGCCCCTGATCCACCCTCCGAGGGGCACCACCTCCAAATGCACCCCGCGCCATTCATAGACTGTCCAGCTTGAGTGAAACTGATGGCTGGTGGCGCTGGTTGATGGGGGAGGGGGTTTGAGAAGAAGGTGTATTTGGGGGCAAACCTGAGCAGCTTTGGATGCCGTCACCGGAGAAGCCGGGCTTGCACTCGCAGTAGAAGCGGCCAGGAGTGTTCACGCACACGGCGTCAGCATGGCATGGACCTACTTCCGCCGCGCACTCGTCTACGTCTGAAATACTCATGCTTCATTTCCCTTGAACCAATTCATTCACTATGTCAACTGAAGAAGGGGAAGATGTGGCAGCGGGAAGGAAAAAGGCTTTGTTGAAAGAAAGGGGGTAAGGCTTGGGAGAAAATTTTCATGAGCAATAGCTCATTCGATTTACTACGGATGCAGAACAGGCTAACCGTATTCTGGCTTGTAGTGCATTTCTTGAAACATTAAAGCATGGAGCAAGAGCAAAAAGCGCTTAGAAGAGAGAAACAGACCTTGACAGTCAGCGTGTCCATCTCCAGTGTAGCCGGCCAAACACTGACAGCGAACCAGCGGCTCCCCGCACCGATCGTAGTCCGTGAAGGAGATGGCATTGGCAGCGCACGTCTGAGTGGCCACCCGGCAACTGCTCTCCCGCCCCTTCAATCTCCTCTTCCGTCCCCGTCCATCCATTGTTTGAGCAAATGAAGGGATCACCTGGCACAGGGGGAAGCCGGTCCAACACTCCGCGCACTGTCCTCCGCCGCCCTGGCAAGCACCGCTGGTGACGTCGCACTTGCCGCCCTCCCCGCAGTGGCAGCAGCCTTCGCAGTCGTAGCCCCACTCGTTGGCGCCGCACGTCTGGTCACAGGTGTCACCCTGCAGTGGTCCAGTTTAGGCGCTGAAAGGGGAGGGGAGGGGGTGGGAAACCTTGGTGCCCATCTTGCAGCGGACAATCTGCTGGGGCATGTCGATCTGGAAGATCCACTCGCCGGGGATGCCGGTGTTCCCGTACTCCTCCAGGTACATGATGTTCCCCGTCCCCGAGGTCGGCAGCTCGTAGAAGGAGCCCTCCTCTCCCTTGTTGAAGCCCGCCTGAGAGAAGAAGATATTTTCATGCGTCTCTCAAGGACTGCAGAGAGTGTAGAGGGCCAACTCGAGCGCCCTGAGTCCAGCCGATGTTCTTGTAGATGAAGTTGGCGTAGGTGCCGTTGTCGGTCTGCATGATGAGGGCCTGAAAGGTGTTGGTGTTCTCTTCCGGCAGCTTCTCCGGCCCCAGCGGCTGCATGCCCACCCAGGTCACCAGCAGCCCCGCCCTCAAATGCACCCACTCCTCTCTCTGTCTGTCTTTAGCTAAAAGGGCTTCGGTGCTACTTGGCCTTGACATTCTTGTCATACTGGTAGCGGATCTCGGACTGGCCCCTCTCCAGCACCCGCTCGCCCTCCTGCAGCGTGCGGTAGTAGACTTGGCCGCCCTTCCGCATATTGTTCCGGTTCCAGAACGGCGCTATCAAGGGCGGGCCATCGGGGAAGATCTCCGTCTGCAGCCCCCAGTCTTCATCAGTCCAGAAACTTCGGTGTAGTGAATGAGGGTAAAACGGTGTATCCGCGTGAGTCGGCGTGGAAGCCGATGGCGCCGTTGCTGAGGATGTAGACGACGCGGTGGTTGGCGCCGAAGAAGCGGAGGGGGACGGCCAGGTCGAGGCGCTTCCCGATGTCCACGGTGCCGCCGGGCACCTCCGCGTCCCCCTCCGACGGTCCGTAGTCGAAGAGGCGGGAGGAGAAGAGCGGTGCTGTCACCTGCATACCTTTTCACTCTCCACTCATCGCTCATGGCGATTGGCCCAGGGGGGATGAGGGGAGGCATGCACTGGTGCAGTGAGTGGAGGCGTGAGGATAGAAAAAGGCATACCGGCGGGATGCTGACCACATCCACGATCTGCCGACGCCACCTGGCCTAGAGGTACGCCAAGCGACATAAGTGAGCAGTCTATGCAAGAGCGGTTAAAAAGGCTGCGACGAGCAACGAGCAGTGAATGTGAGGCTGACTCCCTGACTGTCATTGCATGCAGCCCAATTTAGATGAGTGGCAGGCGAGGTGTTAGAGTGTGAAGTGTGCAAAGAGGCAGAAGAACCACAAAGGAGAGCTCCTGGATGGTGTGCTGGCGACGTTTGCGATAGAGGGTCACCTCCTCCCCGTCCCAGTGGTGCACCTCGGCATGGGGCGGGCGCTGGTTGGGAGGAAGCTGAGGCGGCGGCTTGGGTCCAATGGGCGGAGGCTTGGGTCCGAAGGGCGGCTGTGGATGGTGTGCGAGGTTGAAAGGATAGCTTCAGGTGGTGGAAAGAAGGAAAGGTGGAGGCATTCGATTGGATCAAGTGTAGAAGAGTGTGCTACTTCTGGTGGAGTGAGGGAGGGGTGTGGGGAAAGATGACTACCTGGATGTTGATTTCGGTAGGCAGCTGTCTTTTCACCCGTTCATCGCCACGCGCTGCTAACCTTTCCAGTACCCGTTCTGCAAATTGCTTTCGTTCTTGAATTTTTCTTTCGATTTGTTCTTAGCTATATGCGAAGATAATAGATATTTGAAGTAATTGCTTCAATTTCTCCGAAAAGAAAATTAATACTAAATAATAGAATGGAATAATTAATAATAATAATTAAGAGAAAATTAGTAGTTTAGAAAATTACTCTAATACAGTGTAAAAGTAATAAGATTAATAGTTTTTACCTCGTTTCTCATCCTTCTTATGATATTTTTGTGATTTGTGACTCATTGTGATATTTTTATAGTCTGTCAACTTTTTTGTCGTCCGCAAATATTACAGCTTATGAAAGCGTTGTGCACTAAATATTGGGAAGTCAAAAATGTGTTTTTAAAGAATTCCTCACTCAAATCAATCGGTGCTTTGCCTGCCTGATCATTGCTTTTTATTTGACAGAATGACACTGTGGTGGTGATTTTTTATAACTAAACCCTTGTGATCTTTATTTCAGATTCCTTTTTTCAAAGCGGCAACGAATCATAAAAAACGATACAGGAATGCTTCCAGAGCCACACTCTCTCCAGCCAAGGGCGCCAAAGAGGACATTTGAGGCCTGGGCGCGGCAGAGGGACCTTGTGGCCTCCCTGCTCCAACCTGTTCCCTCACTCCCTCCGGCCCGCTCCAGTTGAGGCGCACAGCACAAAGACCCCCCCTTTCCCTCCCTCCAAACTAGTCCAATCTCACTCCATTTAAGCCCTACTACGCCTCTGCTCCTCTCCACCCCATGCTCTCCGCACACCCGCGCATCAACTCATCTTCAACTCCCCTCATGCAAGGCCGCCTTTTTGCCCCCTGGCCTCTGGGGGGAAGTGGGCGACCTTGGTGCATAATGCCGGTCGCGGAAGTGATCCTCCCTCCAGGCCAAAGGCCAGCACAGCCAGCAGCGAGGTCATCCTCACCAGTCCTCTAGCAGCAGACCGATTATGCCGCCCAAGGGTGGGGGTGGAAAAAGTATGGAGGCGATCAATGGCCTTTTGGCAGCGGTTGGATGGAGAAGGTGCTGCGATGGCTGTCCTGGGGCTAGGGACTGGCCAAGTGGGTCAAGTATAGGCAAACAGACGACAGCCCTCCTGCTGCCAGACGCCCCCCCTTGCCACTCCTGGTACGCCTCCAATAAACTAAATCCCACCCAGCTCTCTTTTCCATTCTTCTCTCACACCCACCCCCCCACGAATTATGCATCTGTGAGCAGGCCTAGTTCCATGAATAATTCCGGCATCTCTTCCTTTCATCCCAGTAGACCTGTAGATGCTGGTTTCCTGATTCCAGGGACCTATTCTTTGAGCTGATAAAACCGTTTGGAAACGGTTTGGAAACCGTTTGGAAAGAAACCAATTCTTTGAGCAGTGCCCAAACAACAAACGAACAAACAACAAACATGAGATCGTATTCTTTGAGTTAGAAACAAGAAACGAACAACAAAAAACCGTTTTTTAACCGTTTTTCCAAAAAAAACGAACAACAAACAGAAAACGAACAACGAACAGACCAACCAGCCCTACCTCGGTTTTTGTTCGTTTTTTTCAAGCTTTAAAGGACAAACAACCTCAAGCTTTTAAGCACCATTGGCCACAAACAAGATAACAAGATTGCTGCAATATACAAAAGTTAAACAAAGAACTCGCAAAATTGCTGCAAACATCAAGGTTGCATAAAAACACTAGTCGCAAGCTGAATGAAAAAGATAAATGGAGGATGAAATGTGGATAAATGAAGGAAGCCTGCCTAGTACTCACGATTGCGGTATATCGCATGCTTGATGGCCTTCGTGAGAAGCACTCCGGTGGAGAAGATGAGCAGGCCCATGTTATACTCAACAAAATATCTGAAATATCAAAACTCCAAAATGGCAAAGCTCAAAATCGCAAATCACTGAGACATAGGGCAACGCTCTGCCGGTATGAGCTTGCTGCCCTGTTGAAAGCTGAAGCTGTAGTCTGGGTTGAAGAAGCCTATTTGTATTGTTACACAACCAGCATTCTCCATCCCTTTCTCCAGCCAAGATACATGTAATCTGTATAGATCGCGATTTTTAACAACAATATTGGCTGATAATTCATTGGTTACAATTTATTGTTTATTTTATTGGTTTATAAATTTTACTATTGATGGTTAAAATTGATGTTTCTTATCTTAGAGCAATTCTAGCAGGAACATAATCTTCAAAGGCACAATCTCTTCCAGCATCCAAATCTTGAAGAAAACAATACAAAGCTGGCCTTTCTAATGTTTCCTATTTGTACTAAAATCCTGAATCACCAATCTTGAAAGCCTGCTGAACGTGTGCTGGAAAGAAAGAGGCTCGCACAAAATTAGGCACTGACCTGACACGGACTGGCTAGGAGGGCGCCCGTACAAACAAACAACACAAAAACGCCCAAAGAACAGGCAGAACTCAAAGAATAGACAACTTTCAAACCGTTGTTTTTAGCCAAATTCAAAGAATGCGTTCTCGTTGGTCGTGTTCTGTTTTTTGTTTGTTGTTCGTTTTAAAACAAAACTCAAAGAATAGCTCCCAGGTGCTAAAAAAGT